>JBBPTI010000480.1:0-13715 GCA_038093995.1 Tylopilus aff. callainus | reverse complement strand
TGTCGAGCATATTTCTGTATCCTTTGGTGGGTATGCAGTATATGGTATGATGGACCTCTTCACTGGTTACAACCAAAGACCTCTCCATGTGGACTCTCGAGATATGACGACTTTTAATAGTCCGCTTGGTCCCCATCATTTCACCACTCTTTCCATGGGCCATACTAACATGGTCCAAATTTACCAAGCTAATATGGCGTTTATTTTGCAGGATGAGATTCCACACCATACTATGCCATTTGTTGACGACTTTCCCATGAAGTCCAAGACTACAAGGCACCAGTGGCCCGACAGATCCTATGAGACCATTCCCAAGAATCCAGGAATTTGTCTTTTTATTTGGAATCACCTTGTTGTCATTCACTGTATTTTATAGTGATTGCAAAATATCAATGTGATGGTTTCTGCCAAGAAGTTTGTACTTGCAGCCCCAGACACCACCATTGTCAGGCACAAGTGCACCCCCAAAGGATGTATAGCACATGAGGCCAAGGTCCAAAAGATTATGGACTGGCCGGACTGTGAAAACCTTACTCAAGTCCACAGTTTCCTTGGTACCTGCAGAGTCATCCACATTTTCATCTGTAATTTCACCTCTCTCGCTCAACCATTAATTAATCTCACATGAAAGGGTGTCCCCTTTATGTGGGGCAATGCTCAGAAAGACATGATGGCTCATCTCAAGGATGAGATCATTAAGTCCCCTGCGCTCTGCTGCTTGGACTATGACTCCGACCGAGAGGTTGTCCTTGCCATAGACACCTTGGTCATAGCAGTCAGGTTCATTTTATCACAGGAAGATGAGGATGGCAAGTGCTATCTGAACCATTTTGGTTCTATTAGCCTTATGGAAGTTGAAAGCTGCTATTCACAAGTAAAACTTGAACTTTACAGACTCTTTTGGGCACTTTGCTCAGTTAGGGTCTTCATCTTTGGTATCACTAATCTCATCGTAGAAATGGATGCTAAATACATTCAGGGAATGATCAACAACCTGGACCTTCAGCCCAACATGACCATCAATTGATGGATCACAGGTATCCTCTTGTTCCATTTCCAGATTTGTCATGTCTCTGCCACATGGCATGCAGGTCCAGACAGTCTTTCTCAGCACCCTCCTTCTGATAAGAATCCTCCTGAAGAAGAGAGCATCAAGGACTGGCTCAACCAGGCCTATTCCTTCGCTACCATTATTCTTAACAATCACACACTACCTCATTCGTACCTATCATTCGCCCCCTCCTTATATCTCTGCATTGGTCTGCCTATGTTCATGGACTATGTTCTTTCGCCCACACTGCAGCCTCAGTCTACTTGGCCTTATGCTGCAGTCTTCTTCTCTGCCACCACTGACCAGAATCACCCTACAGACATACCTATCATCCCACAGTCCACTAGAGCTATGGTGCGAGAGGCCCACATCCATGTAATCTGAGACTTCCTTCATTCCTGTATATGCCCCACTGACCTCTCAGATGCCAAGTTCCAATCCTTTGTAAACTCAGTGACAAAGTTCTTCATCCTTAACAATTCTTTATGGCACTGTGAACCTCATGAACAACACCAGCTCATCATACTGGAAGACTGCCAGTATGGACTGATTAAAGAGGCACATGATGACCTTGGGCACAAAGGTGTCTACACAGTCCATACTTGGTTACTCCTTCACTTCTGGTGGCCAATGCTGGTCGATGATGTCAAGTGGTTCATGTGTACTTGCCATGAATTCCAAATTCGTCAAACTGCTTGCTTCCATATTCCCTCAACCATTCCAGTCATTGGCAGACTTTTTTGCAAAGTACATGTTGACACAATGCTGATGCCCTGCTCTGGCAGATATAGATATATCATCCAGGCCTGCTGTGCTCTGACTGCTTACCTGGAATGGCATATGCTGTGGTCTGAGAATGGCACCTTGATTGCCACTCACTCAGTCTTTTGGGCTGAGTGCATGACAGTGGTCCGTTCCACCAGTCTATTGCCATATTTTATGGTTCATGGCATTGAACCACTCTTTCCATTTGATCTCGCTGAAGCTACTTTTTGTTACGCTCATGGCTACGCTACATTCCTTCCTTTCCTACATTGCCTTCTTTAGCCACTTTGACCCACGCCACAGCACCGCGACTCGGTCTTGCCCGAGTCCTCTTCCCACACTGGTAAGCACAGTTAGCCGCAGCATCCGGGCACCGGACCACGGTAGAGTAAAGCCCCGGTTACCCAGCTACTGATGCCGGCCGCAGCACTTAGGCAATCCGCAGTTGCAATGGCGCCTTATGTCGCCATCCGGTCTCACGCCTATAGCGATACTCGCGCATCGCCCGCCATAGCACGCCACCCGTTCCCACACCAATAGCGATTCTCCCGCTATTGCGCCATAGTACGCCTTCCGTTCTCACTCCAATGGCATTAACCTCGCGATGGCGCCATCGCTCGCCACCCTTTCCCACTCCAGTAGCATTTCGCCCGCAGCACCACCTCCCTCGCACGGACCAGGCCAGTTTCTGTCTCGCACTTCCTTATTTAGTAATCATGCCTGCCCTTACTTACTTCAGTCTCCGATTGGACTCCGCTGTATAGTAGTATATAAGACCGCCTGTAAGTAGTCGGAGCCCCAATCAATTCTTCTTGGGTCTTCCCTCACAAGGCACCCGCTTATAAGGAGTTTGATCCACCTTTCCGTTTCACTTCACTTCACTACTCGTCCCCTTGTGCCTAGCACCCGGGACATCGTCTTGCTCGTTCCACTCGACGCCTCCTTGCCTTTGTGCCCGAGGTCGTTTCACTTTTCTTGTCCCACTAACAGAAACAGATCCCTTCACTCCGTCCAGACTGATCGCCTGGCGAGCATGCCAACTTCAAAAGCATCAGGACGACTTGGAGTTGATTCAGGAGCATGTAACAAAGGCCTACTTTGACTCGATCAAACACTTCAAGACTGCTTTCAAGAACTGAATCACAGACTTTGACTTCTGCCCTGGGAGTCTAGTCCTCATTTGTAATACCTGTGTTGAGAAAGAGCTGAACTGAAAGATGAAGCCTAGGTACATCGGTCCAATGGTGGTCCTTCACCAGACTTCTGGAGGATTGTATATCCTGGCTGAGTTGGATGGCACAGTCTCCAAGCTGCACTATGCAGCTTTTCATGTTATTCCTTACTACCCTCATTCCAGATCCTCAATTCCAGTCACAAGCCTTACTGGTCTCAATAACGAAAGCCTAGACAGGCTAGTGGGAAAAGAAGTCCCTGAACCGGATGAAGCAGATGTGGACTTCAATGACCCAGACCTATAAGTCCATGGTCTCCTACGATACCTGTTCCTCCTCTCTGTTCCACCCCAGGATTTGTCTGGCACTCTCTCCTATGTACTGAAAAGACCATTAACAGACTCTATGCCTTTCTCCACTCCTCTCCACTCCTCATATACCATCTAAACAAAACACAATAGAACCATAAAACATAAAATATAAAAGTAAAGTCCATCTCCTTCCTCTGTTCATGTCTCCATGTGATTGTATCCAATGTACCTCTTGACCTTTGCATGCACCTTGAGGCACCACACACCTTTAACTTCATAGACTAAATACTGCTACATATACCCCAAAGACTGGAGGAAGAAGACTGAGAAAGATAAGTTGGGCAGCACCCCACACAATTCTTCTTATGTTTCTTTCCTTATGCATGCTACACCTTGTTCTGCTTTGTATTTTGTTTCGATTATGGCCTATTTTTATACATAGGACTACATACGACACATGCAGACTTCTACACAAGACAATAATACTACCTACTTGGAGTTGACAGGCTCAGGGATCACACTCAGCTCCTTTGAGAGGACCTGCAACTCCGCCAAGACCTTGTCCTGCTGCATTTCCAGCTTCTTCATGTTGGTACGGAGCTGGAACAGTTGTGCCTCCAGTGCATTGACACAATGCATCACGCCCTCAATTGGCCTCTTCTCCTGTCACACTGTCTTCCTCAATGTGGCCTGCTCCTTCCCCTTGCCCTTAGCTTTGATGGGCATCAGCTCTACTTCTTCTACTTCCAATTTGGATGTCACATCAATCAGTGACATGAGTCTCTTGCTGGACCCAGCCTTGGCTGCTGCCTGAATTGGCCATTTCATAATCACAGGCACAGATTCTAGAGAGTTGTGAGTCCTGACTGCCATTGCCCAAAGAGCACTTACCTTTAGTGGCAGCCCACACTGCTCCTGCTCTCACTGCCACCTTCTTTTGTGGGGCCACCCACCCAGCGCTCAGGTTGCACTTGATCTGGCACTCATAGCACTGTTGACAAGTGGATCCTGGGCCCAGCACACATCGCTCATCTGCATTGGTGGCCTGGTACTGTGTGCAGACCTTGTTGGTCCACTATCTCACCTGCGGCACATCTGAGGACTTGAGCCTCTTCGCAACCGTGTCCTCATCCCCATCATTGTGCATCCTCTATACAACCATCAGCAGCACCAAGTTCAGCCCCAAAATACTTACCTTCACAAGTGGCACCTCAGACGTCACATTGAGCAGTGCTGGAACACCTTCCTCCATGGTGTCTGCCCCTTCCTCTGCAAAGACAGGTCCTGCTGCAGTCCTGGCAACCATCTCATCTTCTAACACTGGAGTCACCTTGGGAACAGCAGGCACATGAACCAACCAGGCATGGTAGAAGCTATTGGCCTTGTCGAGTTGCATGTTAATGTCTTCAGGCAGCGACATGTTGAGCCTGATGTCTTCAGGCAGCGACATGTTGAGCCTGATGTCTGCTGCAGCCGAGGTCACAGCGTTCCAAGCATCCTATTAGCAATGGTTTTATCAGTGTCCAGGCTTCAAGGCATTTCAGACTCACCATCTTCACCCCAAATCACTTCACCCAGTCATCCTGCTCCTCCCATAGCCCCTCACTGTCTCCTGGTCTCGTCATTGCCTCAGTATTGAGTGCCTCAGTGGCCTCATGGAAGGTGCCTTGCAGCTTCACTCGATGTGCCATGCCAGCATTTGCGAGTTGGTGGTTTCGTTCGAATTAGCTGGACATGGTTGGGTGATGTAGAGGAGTGAGGATAGATGAAGAAGAAGTGAACTGATAGTGGACTTGTAGTTGTGACACACCCACCATTTCGAACCCTGCATCAATGCATATCATGTGACCTGACTGGGGACAGTCAGTCACTAAATCCCCTGTGGATGTAGAGAGTGGTACATTTCTACAGTGGTATCCCTACATCTCACGTCCTTTCGTACGGTCTCTATGTGTTATGATCGCGCTGTACTCGATGCTACACACAGGCCCCGCTACACTTTTTCCTCACCTTTGGCCCTTAGCTCAGTCACTCACACTCCCTCGCTAACAGTTCCAGTACCCTATGATGCCATACGATGCAGTGCTCCTTGTCCCTTGTCGCCCTACAGGCTGCCACTCACCCTTGCCCCCACTACGGCTTCCTGCACGTGACCTACAGTCCCACAGTCACCTAACCCATATGATCTATCAGCTATGCCTCGCAGCACAGTCTCACACCAGTCACATGACCCACACGAGATCGATCCAGATCCTCCTGCATAGCCACTCGGCACAGTCCTTGTGCCTCGGATAGGCATAGCCCCCTTAACGGCAGACCCCAGCACTCACAGATGATGCCGCCCTTGAGACATAGAAACCCCGGACTCCTTTACAGTTGCCCGGCATACATGCATGTACTCACCATTACACAGCTCACACCCATGGATAGGCTCACACATTGGCTCTCGCCCCTCAGCCTCAGCCACAGTATGTCACCACATCGCAACCCTTAGCCCTGACATCACCTCTGGCACCCCGCATACTCCAATCCTGCTCCGCAGTCCCACATCATGCCATATCATGCCACAATCACACAATCACTCGCCATCACACTACCCTCGTACCTCAGCCTATAGCGATACTCACGCATAGACACTGGCATGACTTGTATGGACTCACGACCAATAGCCATTCACCCTCATCACAGCCTACACCTTACGCCATACAGCTCTGCATAGCCGCACACTGCCTCGCATTGCCCCGAGCACCGTCTTGTTCACATGGACCAAAGATATTCCCTTGAACCACAGAGACCCATGAACTCTGTAGACCATATATGATGCAAACCATGTAATAGTATATAAACCCTAGCCGCTACCCTCCTAGACCCTAGCTTATCATTGATGGGTAGTGGCCTCTAAAGCTACTAGACCTAGACCCACGATGACGCTGCACTACTAGGGTCTTGGAGGCTATCAACTAGGCTGCTGTATAAATGCCTATTGCCTTCCCCACTCATGTGTACAACCATTAAGACCCACAACAGCAAGGCTCCCCTTGACAACATGTTGCAACTCTCTCCTTCGCTATCAGCATTCGCCACTACTAGCCCTAGGCTTGACAGCTCCAGCTCGAGTTGTTTCACTATGCCCCTTTTGTTTCTACCTTCACACCCCCCTTCTTATCTTGTACAGTAGGACCGGTCGACTGGATGCAAGTCCATCAATAAGTCCAGAAGACCATTGGTTTTGTTTCATTTCATGTTCTCTCAACTAGTTTATTCTTGTTTCTTTTTTAGACTCAGGTTCCTACAGTCATACCTAAGTCTCAGGCATTCCCAGACTATAAAGCGATGTCATAGGAACTTGGAATGGAGCTCCCATTTTAGCTCTCACCACACCATTTACCATTTACCAACCATTCACCACACCATGACTGCTCACTGTTTACAACCATCTCATCTCCCATCACCGCCCCCAACTGCTAACACTCTACAAGACCATCAGACTTGCACTTCTTGCTGGTTGACTACTCAAGGACTTCCCTGATCCACTCCCTGTGCTCCAGAGTCCCTTAGAGGTGAGCCTATCGCTCCCCACACACACTGACAACCCCTAGGACTTCTAGGACTTCTACCAAAGTCCACCCCAGAGTCCTTGTCTTCTTTATAACACCTTGATGGTCGCATCTACATACCTAATGCTGATGATCTCCACCTACACATCCTCCATTACAAACATGACCATCCATTATCTGGACATTTCAGACAAAACCAGACATTAGAACTCATCCACCACAAATATATCTGGCCAGGCATTAGAACATTTGTAAAAGAGTATGTTTCCTCCTGCACTGCCTGTGCTTGCACAAAGGTTCCTAGACACAAGCCATACAGTCTACTCAAGCAACTTCCCATCCCAGAATGTCCATGGAATTCCATCTCAATGGACTTCATTGAGCAACTTCCAGCTTCTTCTGGCCATACTACTATCCTAGTCATCATTGACCACCTTTCAAAGCAATGTATCTTCATTCCAACAATGAACACAGTTATATCTCTGGAACTAGCTAAGTTGTTCTTGATGCATGTCTTCTCCAAACACAGCATTCCATCTCACATCACATCCAATTGAGGTTCAGAGTTCATCTCGCACTTCTTCTGGTCCCTTGGAAAAGCCTTTGACATCTGGCTGCATTTCACCTCCAGATATCATCTGGAAGGCAATGAACAAACTGAGTGCATGAATCAAACTCTTGAACAGTACCTGCATATCTATTGCAACTATCAGCAGGATAACTGGTCTGAGTTACTACTGCTTGCAGAGTTCACCTACAACAACTTCCCTAATGCAACTACCAGTGTGCCACCTTTCTTCACTAACAAGGGCTATCATCCAAACATCTCTGTACATCCAGAGCGAGACCTTACTTCTGCTTGTGCATGTGAGTACTCAGTCGACCTTGATTTGCTACATCAATTCCTACATGAGGAAATGACCTATGTCCAGGAGCAATACCAAGGACCTGCTGACACCAAGCAATCTCCAGCTCTGGACTTCAAGCCTGGAGATCAGGTCTTTGTAAAGGCTAAGTACTTCAGGTGAACCAGGCCATCTAAGAAGTTATCAGAAAAAAGCTTAGGGCCATATGAAATCATTGCCTGGGCAGGTACCCACCCCTTTACCCTCTGTTTACCTGACACAATGAAGTCTGTACATCTGGTCTTTCATGTGTCTCAGTTGGAACCTTGTGTTCCTAACACTATCTCCAATTGCATACAACCTCCACCACCTCTGGTTGAGGTAGATGCAGAACCAGAATATGAGATCACTAAAATCTTAGACTTCAAAATAGATTGCAGATGAAGGAATTGCAAACTACTGCACCTAGTACAGTGGTTAGGTTACAAAGGTACAGATGAGGAAACCTCTTGGCTGTTGGCCACAGAACTCAGGCATGCATTGAAACTAGTATCAGATTACCACCTCTGGTATCCTGAGAGACCCAGACCTCAGACTTTGGTCTAAAAATGACTCAATTTAGATACAATGTGGTATGTATGAACAGGAGGGCCAGCAAGACAACTAAGTCCAGACTACCTACTCCTCACCTGACATCTCTGCATCCTCCATGTCATCTGACATTTCCATGCCCTCCTCTGCAAACCCCTCTGGGACCACCAATTCCCTCCATGCATCCCTCTCCAACCCCTCTAACTCTTCCTCCAAGTCAGACTCATCATCCATAACCTCCTTCAACACCCATCCTCTGTACACTTCCTCCACCTTCAGCTGGACAAGCTGGTCCAGACACCAGTTTTGCTGGTCAAGATGCTGTCCAACCCAATAAAACTCATCCCACATTTCCCTCATTGCCCTCATGATCTCCTGACCAACTGTCACCAATACATCCTCCCCTGTGTCTTCCAACTGCTGCTTCTTGCATGGTGCTGCAACCTCCTCCACTATCATCCGCCACCAGCCACTTCCTCTGCTTCACTGGCTTCTTATCCCCTGGCTGTATACACTGCACTTTCCAGTTGTAACACTCCTGGCAGGCCATAGTCATCTTCAAGCCCTTATAGAGCATGCACTCCACCCCCTTCTTCATGCACCAGTTGCAGTCAGGCAACACCTGCTGCTTACCCTTTCCTTTCATCATGCTTTGCTCCACATGAACCTTTGTAGCCTATTTCTGTCAGCTCCAGCCAATGCATTTTCAAGGTTGTACTTATCCATAACTTGGCTGCCTCTTCAGCCTCCTTGTGACATGCCTCCTCCTCCACAATTCTCTGCTGCTCCTCCACTGCAGCCTTCTCCCACACCTCCTCCTCTGCCTTGCGCCTCACTGCCTCCTTCTTTGCCAAATGACAGCACTTGCACTCCATTATCTTTGCCATGAGTTGCTCGTCATTGTCATGGTTGCTCTCCTTGAGCTCTTCATCATGCCAGTTGCAGATATCAGTGATGTCATTCACAGACATGGTAGGCATAGTGGTCTAAGGGACAAGATGTCTGTCTTGATAGGTTTTATATTCTAGGATCAGACAATCAACAAACTTTCAAACCCCAACTTTTCAAGCTCTGTATTGTCCACACTTACAGCCTTCAGGGGTTCAGGCCAAAGAGGGGGATACTGTCATATTCCACAAACTTGCTAAGTCTATCTCCATATTTCTGGTCTTCTGTCTGTCAATCTCCAGACTTACTTCCTTATTTATACTACCTTGTCTATTCAGACCTTGACTTATTTCATTTCACATTTCATTGTTAATAAGCTTTTGCTTAGTCTTTAGAATTCAGCCTGTGCTTTGCACAGCTCTGGCACTTGCACCCCTGGTGCACTGCTCTGGATCTTGGTTACTATACCTCCATCTTACTCATCTATGTTCTCCATATATAAGCTCATAGATACTCTGTCTTAACCTCAGTTCAAATATTGATTTAGTTCTCTCCTCTTGAGTTTGACAGCTCAATCTCTGCCCTCTCTCTTCCTCTCACCAATGAGGCTAGGAGTTTAGCAAGGACACAACACATAAGTCCTGCATCTGTCAAAGTCTGGTCCTCTGGTGTAAGTCCAAGGGGGCTGGAGTACTGTAAGTATAATTGAAGGGGTTCAGGGTAAGGACTCAGCACAGGACTTGTGTGTCACGCCCTTACCAAGGCTTGCATCCTTGATTTCAGAGGTTGGAAGCATCAAGAGGGAAGACAGAGGTAGGAGATGAGGGACTCAAACACAGGAGGGTGACTTGTGTTAATATTCATACTGAAGTACAACTCGGAATTCATAGAGTTTATATACTAAAGTATGTAGCAGAATTCAGAATAAGAAATGGAGGTGATTATGAATGTGATACAGAGAAACACAGTGATCAGTAATCAAGACAGAGTATGGAGGTGAGCTATGCTGGAGGGTGGTACACTAAGGAATGTAGAGTTACAAATAACAGAACTAAGACAAATGGAAATAAGGCAGAGGCAGTGCTGGGTGCATGATTCGGAGATGTGAATCCTGGAATCTAATCACCTGTGAGTTACCTAGTCAAAGCTGTGCATGACCTGATATGGCACAAATTATGGTTTAGGTGGTGTGCAGGATGTGGTAAGGGTGTCTTGCATAGGAAAGTAGTTCAAATGATATGGACTTCAGAATTGTGCTGGAGTTTCCAGGATTTGCTTATAGGGGTTCCAGAATGGATATGACAGCATCAAAGCCTCACCCCTCCAATCTCTGCTCTGACCTCTGCCATACCTTTGGTACACCTCCATGCATTCACATGCAACCTCTGTCTCCTCTAACCATCTTCACTGCTCAGACTTGAGCCAGAGAAGACACAAAACTTAACAATGATGCAGACTTCAGAATTGTGCCAGAGTTTCCAAGATTTGCTATAGGGATTCTGGAATGAATATGACAGAGTGCAAAAGTATTGTATATAATGGCATCATCCATAGTTGCTATTGTATCAGCTGCTTAGGTAAAAGAGGCTTTGTGCTATCTTGGTCAGGTGTCCTAATTGTTATGCTTTGTACCTCCAGCACTACACTCTCTGCTCCCACTCTTTCCTACATTCCCTTCTTTAGGCATAGGTACCTGCACCATGGTGCCACAACTCAGTAACATCTGCCCTTGCTCCCATGCCACCTCAGCATACTTTTCAGAGAGATGTATGCACCCGTCATTCGCAGGCAACTTCAGGTACAGGGCAAAGACCTGGAGAAGGTGGCTTCGATCGCTGAAACTCAGGATGGATTGGGCTATCTCTGGCTTAACCTGAAACGGCCCATTGTCCTTCTCACCCAAAGTTTTATTTGCTTTATTCTCAGCTTATACATGGCTCTGTACGTCACTGGTCCTAACTGCTGTGAGAAAGAGCTAACTGAACGCTTTCTAGGATATATGGTCAGTAATCAGAGAATAATGCCTGCGATCAAAGGAAACTGATATCTTATCGGACTAGGGATTTATTACTTGATGTTCACTACATTCCCTGGTATGTGTCAACTGGTCTCTGTGCAGCCTGGCATGAATTCTGACTCTTTCAGACCTATTTTCGGGAATGTATCACTTTAGTTTTGGCCTTGCCGGCTTGGCATGCTTACAGCATAAGGGCACCTGACCAAGGTAGCACAAAGCCCCTTTTACCTAAGCAGCTGACATCACAGTAACCGCAGATGGCGCCATCGCTTGCCATACCTGCACACTCCCATCCCACACCAATGGCATTACTCCCACATATTGTATGATTCCCTTATTTCCTTTTTCCTCCAATTGCAGAACTCCTGCTATTGCACCATTGCTCATCATCCTATCTCATGCCAATAGCCAAAACCCCTTAATACTGCCCCACTTGCACAGACCAGGCCAGTTTTTGTCTTGCACTTCCATACTTAGTAACCTGGCCTGCCCTTATGCTATTCAAGCAGAGTTCCAACCTAGGTAGCTAGTAGTATAAAAATCCCCCATGTAATTGTCAGAACTCCAATCGATTCTTCTTGAGTCTTCCCTCACAAGGCACCCAGTTATAAGAAGCTCAGTTGATACTTCCTACCCTTTGTACACTTTCATACACCCTCTGCTATGCAGCCAAAGGTACTTGGTGCCTAAGGTTGTTTCACTAATGCTGTAAGTGCTGACTGTGATGTGGGACAAAGATGTGGATGTGTTAAATTTGTGGTTCTCCAGCTCAAGTCTGAGCAGTGGAGATGGTCAGATGGTCGGAGGTAGCATGAGAGTGCATGGAGGTGTACCGGTGGTACAGGCAGATGTTGGAGAAGAGGTTGGAGGTGTGAGGCTTCAACACAAGACTTATGTGTCACATCCTTGCCAAGCTCCTAGCCTCATTGGTGAGAGAGAGAGAAGGGAGGTCAAGCTGTCAGACTTGAGAGGAGAGAACTAAGTTGATATTTGAACTGAGGTTCAGACAGAGTATCCATGAGCTTATATATGGAGAACATAGATGAGTAAGATGGAGGTATAGTAAACCAAGATCCAGAGCAGTGCACCAGGGGTGCAAGTGCCAAAGCTGTGTGAAGCACAGGCTGAACTCTAAAGACTAAGCAAAAGTTTATTAACAATGAAATGTGAGATGAAATGAGTCAAGGTCCAAATAGACAAGGTAGTATAAATAAGGAAGTAAGTCCAGAGATCAATGGACAGGAGACCAGAAATATGGAGATAGACTTGGCAAATTTGTGGGATGTGACAGGATGTTACTAAGTCATAGTACAATGGTATGTAAGGAAGGGCCCAAGAAAAGAAGTGTAGAAAATGAACAAGATAGGAATGTAGGAAGAGTATACAACAGAGAATCAGAGTGTAACAAGTGCAATAAAAACCAAACTTCTGAGCAATGGCAGTGTTGGTCATGCCAGCTGCTTTGTCTTGGCAGATACAAGCCTTCTTGGTTGAGAAGGTATAGATAGTCATGGTGGAGAGATAGCAGCAAGGGTGGGGAATAAACTACAGGCACTTGAATGGGGTGGGATGGCTGCATCATGTTGGGGTGGTGGTGTTTTGTAGAGCTTGGCACTGTCCAAATATGTAATGCACACACCATTTCATATTGCTTGCCTCACAACTTTGTGAATAATCAAAGTGTAATATCTTCACCACACCTAGTATGTACTCTACACCTAAGGGCATGTCCTTACACCATTTGGAAGGTCATCAACATGTTGAGTGTGAGGGAGAGCTGGTATGGCCAAAAAAATAGGAGCATGCATTACTTATTTGAGCAACTGTATGTAGTACAGCATGGCACAGCCAGTTTTTCCTGATGTAATAGGCCCTAGTCGAAATTGGGCAGCCCAAAGAACCTGTGGATGAACATGGGCACAAATACACAAAAGTGATAGGGATTCAGACAGTGTGGAAGAAACAGGTTCGACATACTCCATGCAGTACCTTCCTATGAGCAAGTTGCTACCGACAGAGATGAGCACTCCAATGGATCTTCGATGCGGGTATTCCCGGAAAGTGCATAAAAGGGGCGATGGTCAACTACGGAAGGTCGCCTTGAGGCCTGAATTCGACCTTACACCTCCTGGCGTCAAGTTTCTCTGGGACTGACCACCGCGATCCACACACAGATCACCCAACACCATCTACGTGTACAGCCAGCTCTACCTATCGTTCTGGTAGAAAGTATCTTCCTCGAGCCTTTATCGATCTTCTTCGTACCAGGGTGCTGCGCACGAACCCCGTTTTCTGGATCTACTCTAGTTTGGACAGGGAGTGATGGCTCCACCGGCTGTTGTATACGTTATTGCAACCGTTGTAGGTGTAGCAGCCGTATTTGCGTTCAAGGAGGTACGCCCGTGTCCGTTATACCTCAACGAGGAAGCACGTGCACCTCCACGCTCCTCACTAATTTATATCTACCCGTCTTACGCTTTGTTCTCTAGCTCATTTATGAGCCACATATAGCTCCAAA
>JBBPTI010000478.1:0-13718 GCA_038093995.1 Tylopilus aff. callainus | reverse complement strand
CCTTTGCCCTCAAGTACCAATATTGGACTGTAGAGGACTGGAAGAGGGTTATTTGGTCAGATGAAACCAAGATCAATAGGATTGGATCAGATGGACAGGAGTATGTGTGGAAAAAGAAGGGGGAAGGTGTCAAGTCCGGTCCTCCGGTGTAAGTCCAAGGGGGCTGGAGTACCGTAGATATAATTGAAGGGTTCGGGGTAAGGACTTGGCACAGGACTTGTGTGTCGCACCCTTACCAAGGCTTGTGTCCTTGATTTCAGAGGTCGGAAGTGTTACGACCGCGCAGTACTCGATGCTACGCACAGGCCCGCATTACTCTTTTTCCTCTTTTTTGGCCCTAGCTCAGTCGTTCGCACTCCCTCACTACCATTCCAGCACCCCATGATGCCCTCCGATACAGTGCTCCTCGCCCCTCGTCACCCTATAAGTCGCCATTCGCCTTCGCCCCTACTACGGCTCCCTGCACATGACCTACAGCCCCATGGTCACCTGATGATATACGATCTAATCAGTGATGCCTCGCGGCACAGCCCCGCACCAGTCACATGACCCCGCACGTGACACAATCTAGACCCTCACACAGCCACTAGGCATGGCCCCTTATATGGCAGACCGACCACAAGCACTCGTAGACAACGCAGCCCCTTGAGACATATAGACCCCGGACTTGTCCCGGACTCCTTTCCAGTCGCCCGGCATGCGCAGGCACATGCACAACGCACGCTCACCGCTACTAGGCTTGCACCACACGGATAGGCCCACGCATTGGCTCTCACCCTTCGGACTTGCTCACGGTATGTCACCACATCGCAAACCCTTAGCCCTGACACCGCCTTCGGCACTCCGCATACCCCGGTCCCCGCTCCACAGTCCCGCATCACGCCATATCGCGCCACAGTCACGCAATCGCTCGCCATCGCATCGCTCTCGCACCTCGGCCTCTAGCGATACTCGTGCATAGACTCCGGCATGACTCACACGGACTCATGACCAATAGCCATTCGCCCGCACCACAGCCTACGCCTTACACTGTACAGCCCCGCATAGCCGTGCACAGCCCCGCACTGCCCCGAGCATAGCCCCGCTCGCACAGACCAAGACATTCCTTTAACCCACAGAGACCCATAAACTCCGCAGACCATATACGGTAACTAAGCCGGCCCTTGACGGACCATATGTAGTAATAGTGTACAAATAGATACAAACCCTGTAATAGTATATAAACCCCAGCCGCTATCCCTCAAAGGCCCCAGCTTATCATTGATGGGTGGTGGCACAGAGTAACACTAGCCCTGATGGGTAGTGGCTACTATAGCTACTAGACCTAGACCCACAATGCCGCTGTTCCACTAGGGTCTTGAAGGCTATCGACTAGGTTGCCGAATAAACGCCTATTGCCTTCCCTGTTCATAACGTACGACCTTAAGACCCATAACGGCCAGGCTCCCCTTGAAGACACGTTGCAACTCTCACCATCGCTTATCAGCATTCGCCACTACTAGCCCTAGGCTTGACAGCTCAGGCTCGAGTTGTTTCAGGAAGCGTCAAGAGGGAAGACAGAGGTAGGGGATGAGGGACTCAAACACAGGAGGGTGACTTGTGTTAATATTTGTACTAAAGTACAACTTGGAATTCGTAGAGTTTATATACTAAAGTACGTAGTGGAATTCGGAATAAGGAATGGAGGTGATTATGAATGCGATACGGAGAAACATGGTGATCAGTAATCAAGACGAAGTACAGAGGTGAACTATGCTGGAGGGCAGTACACTAAGGAATGTAGAGTTACAAATAAAAGAACTAAGACAAATGGAAATGAGGCAGAGGCAGTGCCGGATGCACGGTTCGGAGATGTGAATCCCGGAATCTAATCACCTGCAAGTTACCTAGTCAAAGCTGTGTGCAACCCGATATGGCACAAATTATGGTTTGGGTGGCATGCGGGATGTGGTAAGGGTGTCTCGTGTGGGAAAGCAGTTCAAATGATATGGACTTCGGATTTGTGCTGGAGTCTCCAGGATTTACTTATAGGGGTTCCAGAATGGATATGACAGTGCCCCCCTTTTAGGTCTGAGCCCTCGAGGACTGGATAAGCTGTGCGAACGAAGTTGCGTGGTCCGATATGGTGTCACATGAGTGGAGTGTGCACAATCAATGAACGGATTTGGAACTCTGATGAAGCTGACACATAAAAACCTAGCATCAGTTAGAGTTGTCTGTTAACCAACCTACTCTTAAATATGTCCGACCTCAACAACATCCAGCAATGGTCCGAAGAATGCCTCAGGGAGGACCTGGGCAACAGTGCCGAGGTATGGAAGGTGAAGGCGGACGAGCGGTGGAGGCGTGTGTTGGAGGTGAGGCAGAGGCGTGAGGAGGAGGAGAAGAAGCGCAAGGTGGAGGAGGAGAAGGCACAACATGAGGCGGAGGAGCAGCAGTGATGGAGTGCCGAAGCAGCGGCGCAGAAGAGGGTAAGTAATGACCATTATCAGGAGTTTGGCACTAACAAATCCTAGGTGGAGGCAGCGCAGGCACAGCAACGCGTCGACAAAGGAAAGGGGAAGGAGAAGATGGCGCCGAGGTGCATCCAGTGCAAGGACCGGGGCCTAGAGTGCACCCTGGGCCCTGGTAAGTCCACATCCTGCGTGGAGTGCCAGGAGGCGAAGGCTAAGTGTGAGCGGCCCAGAGCAGAGAAGACGGAGAAGCAGCAGAGGAGGGTAGAAAGTGAGGCCGGGCCGTTGAAGAAGAGGAAGAGGATGACGGAGGAGACAGACGAGAAGGAGGGCCCAAGTAGGGTAAAGGTGAAGGCAAAGAAGGTGACCGCGCTGGAGAGACCACCCGCACCGGAGGAGCCTTCAGACATAGTCCGGGCCCTCCAGGGCATTTGTAACGCGATTGAGGGCGTAAGGGTGCGCCTTGATCTCCAGAACGACATCCTCCGGAGCATTTTGCTCCTGGGGGTCAAGAAGGTATATGGCGAGGATGCGGAGGAGACCGATGCGGAGGAGGAGTTGGAGTCCGCTGATGAAGAGGAGGCCCACGGCGAGCTCGGGGACTTGCAGGTGGACAGTTTGGAGAACAACTTCAACTAGATCGGGAGCGGAGGATGGAGGTGTAGAATAGTAATCATGTTTTTCCTTATTATTTTAATTGTTAAGGAGTGAATGGTGTGGGGTGGAAAGGAATGTCAGAGTTGTTCCAGTGCTAGGATAGTGAAACGACCTCAGGCACAAAGGCAAGGAGGCATTGAGTGGAACGAGCAAGACGATGTCCCGGGTGCTAGGCACAAGGGGACTAGTAGCGAAGTGAAGCGAAACGGAAAGGTGGATCAAACTCCTTATAAGCAGGTGCCTTGTGAGGGAAGACCCAAGAAGAATTGATTGGGGCTCCGACTACTTACAGGCGGTCTTATATACTACTATACAGCGGAGTCCAATCGGAGCTAGAACTAGTTAAGGGCTGGCAAGGATACTAAATAAGGAAGTGCGAAGCAGAAACTGGCCTGGTCCGTGTGAGCGAGGTGATGCTGCGGGCTAAATGCTACTGGAGTGGGAAAGGGTGGCGAGCGATGGCGCCATCGTGAGGTTAATGCCATTGGAGTGGGAGCGGAAGGCGTACTATGGCGCAATAGCGGGAGTATCGCTATTGGTGTGGGAGTGGGTGGTGTGCTATGGCGTGTGATGCGTGAGTATCGCTATAGGCGTGCGATCGGATGGTGATGGATGGCGCCATTGCAACTGCGGATTACCTGAGTGCTGTGGTGCGGCATCAATAGCCAGGTAACCGGGGCTTTACTCTACTGTGGTCCGGTGCCCAGATGCTGTGGCTACTGTGCTTACCGGTGTGGGAACAGGACTCGGGCAAGACTGAGTCACGGCACTGTGGCATGGGTCAAAGTGGCTAAAGAAGGAAGTGTAGGAATGAAGGGAACATAGCGTAGCCGTGAGCGTTACACGACCCCCTCCTTAAGGTCCAGATTCCAGATGAACACCGGAGAAGATAGCACGAATGGCGGAGGAAGAGACTGGTCGAGGGGCAGAAGGGTGGGCACGGTGAAAGGCGGCAAGGGCATCAGGGGAGTTAGCAAGGTTAGCACGAGGTTCCCAAGTGCGTTCGGAGATATCATACCCCTTCCAATGGACCAAGTACTGAAGGCCGCGGCCGGCCAAGCGGGAGTCAACGATGTATTCAACCTCATATTCAGGGATAGCGGGGTCAGCAGCCAGGGAAGAGGGATTGGGGAGAGGAGGGTGCTGACCAGGAAGCGGGGCTATGAACGGCTTCACCTGCGAGACGTTGAGGACCGGGTGAATACGATACGAGGCGGGGAGTTGGAGGTGAACGGCGTTAGGGCCGACGAGACCGATGATGGGGAATGGCCCGATCCAGCAATCAGTGAGCTTGGGGGATCCCGGAATGGAAAGGTGTTCAGTGGATAACCAAACCTTATCCCCTATAGAGTAGGAGGGGGCCAGAGAACGCTTACCGGCGGCTGCTCACTTCATTGTATCTTGCGAGGCACGAAGTCGCTCTCGGGCTTCTGCCAGATGATCAGCGTACTGGTTGGCTAGGTTATCAGCTGTGGGGGACTGGGTGACGGTTGGTTCAATTCCGAGAACCGGTGCATAGGTATGGGTGAGCTGGAAAGGGGATTTACCGGAGGCGGAGGAGATGCGGAAGTTGATGGTGAACTGTGCTAGTGGGAGCCAGTCGCTCCATGAGTCTGGGTGATCTGCGCAGTAAGTCTGGAGATACTGTCCTACCTCGCAGTTCATCCGCTCGGTCTGTCCGTCGGTCTGCGGGTGGTAGGCGGTGGACAGTCATTGGTCGATCTGGAGCTGGCAGCAGAGATCAGTCATGAGGCGAGATGCAAACTGGGGACCCTGGTCTGAGACGATGGACTTCGGGAGTCCATGATGCTTCCAGATGTGATGCAGATAGATATTGGCAAGATCAAGGGAGGTGCAGGTGGAGTCGCAGGGGACTAGCTCGACTGCTTTGGAGAAGCGGTCGATGATGGTAAGTATGGCAGTGTATGAATTGAAAAGGGGCAGTCCGGTGACGAAGTCGACCGAGATGTCTTGCCAGGGACCCGACGGGATGGGCAGTGGCTGGAGGGGCCCGGTGGGTGGTTTATTAGACGGCTTGGTCTGGGCGCACCTTGGACATCTCTTCACGTAGTCGGCGGCGTCGATGGCGAGAGACGCCCAATTGTAATGCCAGCAGAGTAACTCCACAGTCCGTGCAACTCCGGGATGGCCGGCCACCGGCGCATCGTGGTGTAGGTGGAGTACTTCGGGTCTGCAGGCGGGTGGTACGTACACTTTTCTGTCTTTCATCCTGCATCCATCTTCGATATGGTATCCCTGGCCTTCTAGCCTTTTCTGCACTGGGGCTGGGAGCTTGATAGTCTTGTGTGAGATCTGGTCCATGAGCCTGTCTCCTGAATGGTGTAACACCGTGGCCTCCTTGGTCATCCCCAATTCTTTGGCCTCTTCCTGCTGCGCCTGCTTGCGCGTGCGAACCTGTATCTGTTCGGGGGGGATTACCACCACATCATGGTTGTCCTCAGCATCTCCTACTGCTAAATCTTCCCTGCGCGACAACGTGTTGGCTTTCCCCATGGTTGTGCCGGACTTGTGACACCACTTGAAGTTGAACTGAGAGAGGTATTGTGCCCAGCAGGCCTGGCGGCGATTAAGATTCTGCCGGGTCATGAACCACTTGAGGTTTTCGTGGTCGTTCCATACCTCAAACTGTTGTTTGGCCCCTTCCAGGTAGTGGCGCCAGTCCTCCAGTCCTCTAATTACACTCAACATCTCCTTGTCGGCTATGGGGTAGTTGCGCTCTTCCGGAGTCATGGCATGCAAGGTGTAGGCCACCGGATGCCATCGGTCTTCCTCTTCCACCAATAGGACTCCTCCGGTTGCATAGCTGGAGGCGTCGCACTCAAGTCGGTACTTCTTGTTATGGTCCGGGTAGGCTAAGACAGGGGTGGTGGTGAAGGTTTCCTTTAGGCGATCAAAGGCCGCCTGATGCTGGTCGGTCCAGCAGAAGGGTTCGTCTTTCTTGGTTAGGTCATGGAGTGGCCACGCGATGTGGGCGAAGTCCTGTATGAATCAGCGGTAGAAGTTGGCCATACCTAAAAAGGCCCGAACTCCTCATACAGTGGTGGGGACCAGCCATTCTTTTATGGCGGTTACCTTGCTTGGGTCCATGCTCACCCCATTTACTCCGACGATCATGCCGAGGAACTCCAATTCCTTTACTCCGAAGGTGCACTTCTCTGGTTTCATGAAGAGGTCGTTTTCTTCCAATCACCTAAGGACTTCCAGGACTATCTTTTCGTGTGCTTTACGATCATCCGAGGGGGTGAAAATGAGGAGGTCGTCAATGTATACCATGATGTTTTCGGCCATGTCGGCGAAGATGTCGTTCATCATGGTTTGGAAGGTGGCAGGCGAGTTGCAGAGCCCAAAGAACATCACCAGCGGCTCGAAGGCGCCACGGTGACAGGTGAACACGGCCTTCCATTCGTCTCCTTCTTTGATTCGGACATTGTTATACCCCCATTGGAGATCCATCTTGGTGAAGAGCCAGGCGGTGCGGAGCTTGTCGATGAGCTGGGCGATGAGCGGAAGTGGGTAGTTGTTCTGGACTGTATGCTCATTAAGGTACCGGTAGTCCTGGACCATTCGCTTGTGGCCGTCCTTCTTTGGCACAAAGAAGACCAGTGAGGTCTGTTCAGACTTGGAGGGACGAATGTACCCTTTGGCGAGTTGTTCATCCACGAAGTCGTCGACCTCCTTCTGCTCCTGCGGACTCAGCGGGATATTTCGGCCCTTCTTCGGCACAAAGCTGTCCTTTAACTCTATGGCATGGTCCCATGGCTTTCGGACTGGCATCCTCTCGGACTCCTTCTGCTCGAAGGTCTTGAGGTAGCGGTGGTACACCGGGGGTACTAACTCGCGAGGAGTTTTTCCTTCTTGCTGTTTTCCAGTGTACCGTTGCTCCTTGGCGACCCGGATTTCCTGCTCCTCTGCTTGGCGGATGACCCGCGATACTCCGGAGTAGTTGCATAACTCCGGGCAATCTGGCATATGGACCGTTCCGGTCTTCCAATTGATCTGTGGGTTGTGTTCCTTTAGCCATGTGTACTCCAGAATCAAATCCTTGCTTCCTAAATCGGTTACCTCTACCCGGGTCTTTTCCACATGACCCTGGTATTCCAATAGAACCGTGGCCGCATGGGTTACAGGCCCCGCCTTGTTCGGGGTCCCATCGGCATTATAGACATATATGGGCTGTGGGAGTTCTTCAGTTGGGATACAATTTTGGCGGACATACTCTTGGTGTATGAATGAGGACTGGGCCCTGCTGTCGAGTAGGGCGGAGGCCGGTATAAAGTCGCTGGTGCGGGTCTTGATCTGAACCTGCATTAGTATCTCTTTTCTCTTCTGCTGCCCTAGTATGCGAATCTGTGGTGGGTTAGTTGGGGTTTCTTTGCGCGCGTGAGGGGGAGTATACTTGTTAGAGAAATTAAGCATGGCATTTGGTTCACGGTTGCCGCCGAGCCGCTGGGGAGTGGGCTCCTCTAGACCGGGCAATCTAAGGGGAATACACCACTCTTGGTCTTTAGAAATGATAACATGGGTGATAGGGGTGCGCTTGGTAGGAATCTTACTGGCCTTTGGAACACCCGATGCGTTCCTTAGGCCCTGCCTTTTCCCTTCATCTGGGATCCTTCGATCGGAAAATCCAAACCCATCTCCGGGTGGTTTCTCTTGCATATTTCTTCTGCCAACTCGGCAATCCTAACCAGTGCTTCAGAGCCAGTGGGTTCTTCTTCTTCGGCTAGCGGGATCCTCCACAGCGTTTTCCTTTTGGTGCAATAAGTGCTGTGCCCACCATGAACAAACTTACAGGCTGGGCATTGGTTTATCTTTGGTTTCCGGCATTCTAGAATTCGGTGGCCGGTCTGTTTGCAATTGAAGCACTTTGCGTGGGCATCGCTGCTTGGGAGGGCATATACATCTTCTTCAGTGTTCTCCCACGCTAACCCTCTGCTGCTAATCCTCGCAGGGGCCTTCCTTTCGTACCCCCTGATGAAGCCGAGTGCTTCCATTGCGCATCCGGTCTTCCTAATGTTGTCCAAATAGAGTGCCGGCTTGTCCTGGCGCTTTCCTTCTTTGAATATCTGCAGTATAATGTGCCGGGCCGTATTCTGTTCCAAGAGGTGGACCGCATGCATATCATCAATTTGGGCTTGTTGATATAGAGCTTCCCAGCGGACTAAGAAGTCATCAGTCCACATGTTCTGCTGCTTGAACTCCTCCAGCTGGCGACAGGCCCAATCCTTCTGATTTGCTGCGCGGAATAGGCCTTCTATCTCAGCCTCGCAGTCCGTCCATTTATAGGCGTTGCCCCAGGATAGGCGTGTTTGCACGAAGGGGCCGGCTTTAGGTCCGCGAAGCTGGGAGAGTACTGCCACAACCGCTTCATAGCTTTCAGCGGGGGCAACATGCGCGTTGATCTGGAGCCATGCCTTCATCTTGGCCCACCATTCTTCAAATTTGGCAATCGTGCCATCATATTCGCCTGGATCGGCGAAGAGTTCAACTTTCTTCGAAGTACCTGGAGGGCCCGCTGCGGCAATCTGACCCTGGAGTGTCGCGACTGTGGATTGCCCAGTGGTCACCAGCTGCTCAAGACAAATGATCTCGTTGTTGGATGCGTGCAGCGATTGAGCAAGTTGGATATTCTGAGTGGTGACAGTGGTGAACTCGGCCACAATGGCAGCGAGTTTGTCCAGTAGTGGAATAGTGGGGTCTGCGATGGTATCGAGGAGTACCTGCGACATATTGGAAGCGTACTTCTTTCTTGATTACTGGCGCCTTGTGTTTCTTATACCAGCTGCGGCTGGGCCTTTCAAATGGCAGGGGCGCTAAAGGTCTCGCGCGGACTACGGTCTTCTGATCTCGATAGTCTCTGGGACGCGGCCTATTGAGGATCCTGATTACTCTTCCTTCAGGATGCGTTCGGTGTTCTCTTGGCTTGCTGAGTAATCCCCCTATAGCTAAATCTGGGAACAGTTCTTCAAATTATTCTGTAAACAAAAACTCTACCAGTCGTCCTGGGGTGCTGACTCTGCCCAGTTGGTAGGTATGGTCTCGTAGTGGAGGTTGCGTCCTCGTACGCCTGTGGGTGTGGAGATAATGAAGGAGTATTCGCCTGTGGGTGCCTGAACAGAAACCAAAAGGGTATTGCAATCAAACTGAACATGGGTGAGAATGCGATAAATGCAAAACACAAGCAGCCAGAAAGAAATAAAACAAGAGGCTGAAAGGTAGTACCAGAATAAAAGTGGGAACATCCTTGGAAGTGAAGGCTAAAACTAAAAAGGGAGGAAGGCACAAAGATGTAAGTACAAAAATGGAATTCAAAGAAATTTGCTGGGCTGCTTCAGAAGGTTTCTTGGGCGGAGGCGGCCTGGCTTGTTGAGACTGTGCACCAGTACGGTACCGGATGTCCCAGACTGTTTTGGGTGTGAGTGGTATGGCGGGAAACAGAAGGGGTGGCAAAGGCGATCCGGCCTACAGCAGGCGCGGTAGTCTGGCGAAGGGGGGAGTGGTGTGGCGAGCTCTGCCTCTATGCAAGCGCAGTACTCCTGGTAGCGGCAGGTTTGTTCTTCGGCTTCGGTGATGAGCCGGCGAAGAGTGGAAGGCGAAGGGATAGGTGGTGTGGGCCGAACGAAATCGTTCGGGTTGATGTCAGCACTTGGGGATGGGGGATAAACAAGTGTGGGCATATCTGATGCCCTGGACCTCGCAGCAAAGTCTGCTATAGCCTGGTCGATCTCTTCCCACAGCTCTCTCTGCTCTCTCTCAGCAGCAGCAGCGGCGTCGGCGTCAGCTTCGAAGCGGGAAGCGACAGTGGCGAGAAGGTCGAGGTTGATGGGGTGAACTGGGCGAGGGGCGACTACTAGACAGTGTCTGCCTGTTGTGTTGCCAACAACAACAGCAGGGGCCGACTTGGCACATGTACCGTTCACTAGTGTCCTTCCACGTCAATAAAGGGGACGCAGGCTCTGCTCTGCTTACTGATAGCGAAAAGGTTGGTGATAGATGGGGTGTTCAGGGTGGTCGGATGGGCGACAGTGGCAAACGGGAGAATCAATTCTTAATGAAACGACCTCAGGCACAAAGGCAAGGAGGCGTCGAGTGGAACGAGCAAGACGATGTCCCAGGTGCTAGGCACAAGGGGACTAGTAGCGAAGTGAAGCGAAACGGAAAGGTGGATCAAACTCCTTATAAGCGGGTGCCTTGTGAGGGAAGACCCAAGAAGAATTGATTGGGGCTCCGACTACTTACAGGCGGTCTTATATACTACTATACAGCGGAGTCCAATCGGAGCTAGAACTAGTTAAGGGCTGGCAAGGATACTAAATAAGGAAGTGCGAAGCAGAAACTGGCCTGGTCCGTGTGAGCGGGGCAATGCTGCGGGCTAAACGCTACTGGAGTGGGAAAGGGTGGTGTTACGACCTCGCTCGCGCCATACCCTTATCTCTCGTTTTCGCCCCTCTTTTGGCTCTTCCCCCTATCGCAGCACTGGTACCCGCGACTTGCTTACTAACAGCACTCACACGCCACACGATGGCAGCGCCAAGCTGTGTCTACCTTAGTAAGCAGTCCAGACCCTTGCACAGCCCCATGACATCATCAGCATGCCATATCGCATCACTATGGCGCAATCTCGCGTCATTGGCGCCCGGGCTGTGCAAGGCTGTGCGGTGACTCCCCATGACTCACTCCCAGCCAGTGGCATAAACCACGCACTCCCACGACTGCCCTAAACTACCCGTAGATAGTAAAGGACACCAATACATACAAACAACCTGTAAATGTATATAAGGCTGGCAATTCAGCCCCAGGATCCTCATTCGAGTTATCTTGGGTTTTCTCCTTAGTCCTCAGTCGACGCCTGGGTCCCCACTAGCTCTTGTCATCCCCCATCTCCTCACTGTCAGACAGCTCACTAAGCAGCCCGGCCTAAGGGTTGTTTCAGGTGGCGAGCGATGGCGCCATCGCGAGGTTAATGCCATTGGAGTGGGAGCGGAAGGCGTACTATGGTGCAATAGCGGGAGTATCGCTATTGGTGTGGGAGTGGGTGGTGTGCTATGGCGTGTGATGCGCGAGTATCACTATAGGCATGCGATCGGATGGCGATGGATGGTGCCATTGCAACTGCAGATTACCTGAGTGCTGCAGTGCGGCATCAATAGCCGGGTAACTGGGGCTTTACTCTACCGTGGTCTGGTGCCCGGATGCTGCGGCTACTGTGCTTACCAGTGTGGGAACAGGACTTGGGCAAGACTGAGTCGTGGCGCTGTGGCGTGGGTCAAAGTGGCTAAAGAAGGAAGTGTAGGAATGAAGGGAACGTAGTGTAGCCGTGAGCATTACAGATAGGATGGGTCCAGGCTTATCAGGGTACTTCCAATGGAAATCCTTGATAAGTTCTTTTGCGTTCCCTAACTCTGTAGCAAGTAACCAAGAGGTCTCGTCATCAGTTCCTTCATATCTGAGCCATCGTACCAGGTACAGGAGTTGACATTGACGTCATCTCCTATCAATTTTGGAATCAAGTATTTCCTCAATCTCGTACTCCAGTTCGCCATCAATCTCGTACTCCAGTTCGCCATCAACCTCGACCAGAGGTGGCAGAGGTTGGACTCGGTTTGGAATACTGTTCGGAGTGCATGGTTCTAATTGCGAGACGTGGAAAACTGGGTGTACAGAACGCATGGAGTCGGGAAGTTTCAGCGTAAGAGAATGTGTGCCAGGTTTGGCTATAATACTGAAAGGACCGAGGTATTTTTCAGAGAGTTTCTTTGAGGGCCTAGTGGAATGGAGGTATTTCGCCTTAAGGTATACCTGATCTCCAACTTTGAAGTCTGGAGCAGGACTGCGTTTCTTGTCTGCTGGTCCTTGGTAGCATTTCTGTGCTTCCAGCATTTCCGACCAGAGGAATTCATGAAGTTGATCCAAGTCTGTAACATAGGACTGGGCTGCAGAGGAGGTAAGGTCACGGTCGGAATAGACAGAGATGTTGGGGTGGTATCCCTTATTAGTGAAGAAGGGAGATACGCCTGTAGTAGCACTAGGCGTGTTGTTATAAGCGAACTCCGCAAGGGGTAGGAGTTCTGCCCAGTTATCCTGTTGGTAGTTGCAATAGATCCGGAGGTATTGCTCGAGTGTCTGATTAGTGCACTCTGTTTGGCCATCCCCCTCTGGGTGATAACCGGAGGTGAAATAGAGGCGCATATCTAGTGCTTTACCTAGGGATCGGAAGAAATGAGATACAAACTCAGAGCCCCTGTCAGAGGTGACATGGGAAGGGACTCCGTGCTTGGAGAAGACGTGCAACAGGAATAACTTGGCTAGTTCAGCAGAAGTAACTGTATCGTGAGTCGGGATGAAGACCACCTGTTTTGATAGCCTGTCTACCACTACAAGGATTGCTGTGTAGCCATCTGAAGCGGGAAGCTGTTCGATGAAGTCCATGAAGATGGAGTTCCATGGTTTCTCTGGGACCAGGAGCTGCTTTAGGAGACTGAACGGACGATGACGGGGGACCTTGGCTCTAGTGCAAGTGGTACAAGAACTGACGTAGTCTTTGACAAAGGTCCGGATACCAGGCCATGTATACTTGCAGTGAATGAGTTCAAGAGTCCGGTTCTGTCTGAAATGTCTGGCGGTAGGGTGGTCATGGAAGATCCGGAGAATGCGGAGGCATAGGTTGTTAGCTTCGGGGACGTAGATGCGATTGTCCCGTAGTAGGAGCCCTTCGGAGGAGATAGTCCATCGAGGGTCATCCTGTGACTCAGAGGAAATGAGGGGTGATGCAACTGGATCGTTGGGTAGGACAGAGAGAATGTCGGACTGAAGTTGTTCAATGTCTAGGAGGACGGAGGCCTGAAGTAGTGGAAACTGTAGGTGAGTAGCCTGAAGGGACGATGCAAGCTGTTCTTGGGTAAAAATGGGCCTATAATTGTCTGGATTGATGCGAGCGAAGTCCTTATCCCCCTCTTTGGGGTAGACATCCCAACGTTTAGTTAGTGCATCGGGTTTAGCTCCTAGCTTACCAGGGTGGTATCGGACTGCCATATTGAACTGGCAGAGGAACTCTGACCAGCAGGCCTGGCGGTGCATTAGGAGCTTGGTGGTGGAGAAGTACTCGAGATTCTTGTGATCCATGACAATGTCTATAGGAGTAGCGGAACCTTCAAGGTAATGACACCAGGTAGTAAATGCTTCAAAAATTGCCAAGAGCTCCTTATCATGAGTGTCATAGTTCAATTCCGCTCTGGAAAGGGTGCGGGAGTAGAACGTGACAGGGTGAATTTCTTGATCAGAGCAGGTGATAGATAGGATGCCGGCTATGGCATAGTTGGAGGCGTCAGTTTCGATAGTAATCGGAGCATCCAGAGACCAGTGCACAAGCACTGGGGCAGAAGTGAATGCTTCCTTTAGGCGTTTGAAAGACTTCTTGCAGTTGTTGGAAAAGTTCCAAGGAACTCCTTTGCGAATGAGACGCGTAAGAGGGATCACAATATCTGAATAACCCTGGATAAACCGGCAGTAAAAGTTGGCAAATCCTAGGAAGGACTGGATGTCCTTGACTTTCCTAGGTTCAGGCCAATCCAGGATTGTCTTGATCTT
>JBBPTI010000476.1:0-13739 GCA_038093995.1 Tylopilus aff. callainus | reverse complement strand
ATGACTTGCTGATTTGAATTGACTATATCTCCATGGATACATATTCAAATCACATCAATATTTTTTTTCACACATAGCCAGGAGCATGTGCTTTCAACCACCCACTTACACTTTGGCTCTATTTGTTCTTTCCAGTGAGTTATATAATAAACACTCCAAAATCTCAAAACATTGACTTAATTTTGGAAGTCACTGTATCATCACTGATTATAAAAATTTAGAATACTTCACAACAACCAAACTTCTGACCTACTGTCAAGCCTAGTGGTCAGAGTTCCTATCTGGATTTAATATGGTCATCTGCTTCTGCCCTGGTCATCTTGGCATGAAGTCTGATGCCCTTACTAGACATTGGGATGTCTATTCCAAAGAGGGGGATAAGAACTATGCTCATGTCAATCCACACAATTTCCAACCAGTATTCACCCAAGAACAGCTCACTATGTCCCTTTGAGCCACCTACTTCACATCTCCAGTGCTCTGAGCAGGAGTACTCATTGATGTTGAAAAATTTCATAATGACATCCTCTTTGCCCTTCCCTCTGACCCATTGGCTACTGTACACATGTCTGGTTCTGAAACCACAGACTCCTGATGGTCCACTGACACTGAAGGCTTTCTATGCCTTGATGGTCATGTCTACATACCTGATGCTGATGATCTCTGCCTCCACATCCTCCATTACAAACATGACCACCTGCTATCCAGACATTTCAGACAAAACTGGACCTTGGAACTCATTTGCTGAAATGACCTTGGGTGCAAGGCACTAGGAGGCATATGAGTAGCAAAATGAAGTAAAGCAAATTGGACTAGTGGACCAATCTTCTAGTAAAGTGGGTGCCTTGTGAGGGAAGACCCAAGAAGAATTGATTGGGGCTCTGATATAATACAGACGGTCTTATATACTACTACAGAATGGGTTCAAGCAGAGCCTAAAGTAAGTAAGGGCAGGCATGGTTACTAAATACAGAAATGCGAGATGGAAACTGGCCTGGTCCATGCGAGTGGGGTGGTGTTGAGGGGGAAACACTACTGGAGTGAGAATGGGTGGCGCAATATGGCGCCATAGTGGGTTTAATGCGATTGGAGT
The DNA here is from genome assembly GCA_038093995.1 of Tylopilus aff. callainus. Lineage (NCBI taxonomy): Eukaryota > Fungi > Basidiomycota > Agaricomycetes > Boletales > Boletaceae > Tylopilus > Tylopilus aff. callainus. The sequence continues at coordinate 12,646 of JBBPTI010000476.1, read as the reverse complement.
GGGAAAGAATGGTGTACTATGGCATGATAGCAGGAGTATCGCTATTGGTGTGGGAATAAGTGGCATGCTATGGTGCGATATCGGCTGCAGATTGCCTAAGTGCTGCAGGTGGCATGAGTATCCAGGTAATCGGGTCTTTACTCTACTGTAGTCCGGTGCCTGGAATGCTGTGGATACTTCCTAGCTGGTGTGTGAACAGGTCTCGGCCTATACCAAGCTGCAGTGCTGTGGCATGGGAGCAGGAAGCTAAATGAGGGAATATAGGAAAGAATGGAATGTAGCATAGCTGTGAGTGTAACATTTGCTGTGAATACACCTGGCTAGGCATCAGAACATTTGTAAAGGAGTATGTTTCCTCCTGCACTGCCTGTGCTCATGCAAAGGTTTCTAAATACAAGTCATATAGTCTACTCAAACAACTCCCCATCCCAGAACACCCATGGAATTCCATCTTGATGGACTTTATTGAGCAACTTCCAGCCTCCTCCAGTCATACTGCTATCCTAGTTGTCATTGACCATCTCTTCAAATAATGTATCTTTATCCCAATGACAAACATAGTTACTAAAACAATCCTTAGTTAAGGGCAGTGAGCAGCATAGCTAGTGAATGGGAACAGTGGTGACAAGAGCTAGTGGGGGCCCAGGCATTGACTGAGGACTAAGGGAAAAACCCAAGATAACTCAAATAAGAATCCTGGGGCTGAATTGCCAGCCTTATATACATTTTACAGAGTTTGTACATATTTGTACAGTATTACTACATATGTCACAACTTTAGGGTAGATGTGGGAGTGAGGGACTTACACCACTGGCCAAGGATGAGTCATTGGGTATCATGGCACTGCCTTGCATAGCTGGGCACCAATGATGAGCAATTGTGCCATAATGGTGCAATATGAGGCAAGGGTGACATCATGTGGCTGTGCAAGGGGCTGAACCAATGACTAAGGTAAACACAGCTTGATGCAGCCATCATGTGGCATGTGAATGCTGTTAGTCAGGGTCCTAGATAGGAAGGTGGTACACATGGACAAGGAAACCAGGACAGAAGGAGCATAAGAGCTGATAGCCAGGCTAGAGGTTATTGTGGAAAAGGAATGTGAGCAAGTAGGTCATAACAGTTACATCTTTGAAGCTAGCTAAGTTGTTCTTGTTGCATGTTTTCTCCAAGCACAGCATTCCTTCTCACATCATATTTGATCAAGGCTCAGAATTCATCTTGCACTTCTTCCAGTCCCTCAGAAAAGCCCTCAACATCCAGCTGCATTTCACCTCTAGATATCATCTGGAAGGTGATGGATAGACAGAGTGCATGAACCAGACCCTGGAACAGTACTTGTGCATTTACTACAATTACCAACAGAATAACTGGTCTGAACTCCTGCCCTTGGCAGAGTTTGCATACAATAACACTCCCAATGCTACTACCAGTGTGTCACCCTTCTTTGCTAACAAGGGTTATTATCTGAACATCTCCATACATCCAGAGTGAGACCTCACTTCCACTTGTGCATGTGAGTACTCAGTTAACCTTGATTTGTTACACCAGCTCCTATATGAGGAAATGGCCCATGCCCAGGAGTGATACCAAGGACCAGCCAATGCCAAGCAATCTCCAGCTCTGAACTTCAAGCCCAGAGATCAGGTCTTTGTGAAAGCTAAGTACTTTAGATCAACCAAGCCATCTAAGAAGTTATCAGAAAAGAACTTAGGGCTGTACAAAATCATCACCCAGGCAGGTACCCATTCTTTCACCCTTTGCTTACCCAATGCAATGAAGTCCATACATCCAGTCTTCCACATCTCCCAACTGGAACCTTGTGTTCCTAATATCATCCCTAATCATGTACAACCTCCACCATCTTTGGTTGAGGTAGACAGAGAACTGGAATATGAAATCACTGAAATCTCAGACTCCAAGATAGATCACAGATGAAGGAATTGCAAATTACTGTACCTAGTACAGTGGTTAGGATATGAAGGTATGGATAAAAAAACCTCATGACTGTTGGCCACAGAGCTTGGTCACACATCAGAACTAGTATTAGATTACCATCTCCAATATCCCAACAAACCCAGACCTCAGACTTCAGTCTAGGTCACTCAAAAGAGATATAATGTGGTAATTATATACAAAGGAAGGCCAGTGAGGTGAAGTCCAAACTACCTACTCCTCACCCAACATCTCCACATCATTCAACACTTCTGAACTCTCCTCCACAAATCCCTCTGGGATCACTAGCTCCCTCTGCACATCCCTCTCCAACCCCTCTAGCTCCTCTCCCAGATCTGACTCATCATCCATAATCTCCTTCAATGCCCATCCCCTATATACCCCCTCCACCTTTAGCTGGATGAGTTGGTCCAGGTACCAGTTCTGCTGGTCAAGACATTGTCCAACCCAGTAGAACTCATCCCACATTTCTTTCATCACTCACAATCTTCCTCCTGACTGCCACTAAAGCATCCTTGCCTGATCTAGTCTTACTGGCCAAGCCCTCCATGTCCTCTGACTGCTGCTGCTTGTGCAGCACCATGACCTCCTCCACCTTACTGTCATCCACTACTAGCCACTTCCTCTGCTTCACCAACTTCTCATCTCCCAGCTGTATACACTGCACTTTTTGGTCATAGCATTTCTGGCAGGCCATAGTTGCCTTCAAGCCCTCATAGAGCATACACTCAACCCCCTTCTTCATGCACCAGTTGCAGTCCTTCCCCTTTGCTGTGCTCTGCTCCACATGCACCTCCATAGCCTACATTCATTAACTCCAGGCAATGTGTTTTCAAGGTTGAGCTTACCCATAGCTTGGCCACCTCTTCAGCCTCCTTACAACACTCCTCCTCCTCCACAATCCTCTAGTGCTCCTCTGCTGTGGCCTTCTCCCACACCTTCTCCTCTGCCTGGCAACATGCCACCTCCTTCTTTACCAGACAATGGTACTTGCACTCCACAATTTTCACTGCAAGTTACTCATTGTTATCACAGTTACTCTCCTCAAGCTCTTCATCATGCCAGTTGCAGATGTCAGTGATATCATTTGCAGACATGTTGTTCATGGTGATCTAAGGAACAGGACATCCATCACAACAGTTTTTATATTCCAAGATCAGATAATCAACAAACTTTCAAATCCCAACTTTTCAAGCTTTGTATTGTCTATGCTTACAGCCTTCAGGGGTTCAGGCCTAAGAGGGGGATACTATCATATCCCACAATTTCACTAAGTCTATCTCCATATTTCCAGTCCTATATCTATCAATCTCCAACAATATTCCCTTATTTATACTATCTTGTCTATTCAGACTTTGACTCATATTGTTTTATATTTCATTGTCAATAAGCTTTTGCTTAGTGCTTAGAGTTCAGCCTGTGCTTCACACAGCTCCAGCACTTGCACCTCCAGTGCACTGCTCCAGACCTTGGTCTATTCTACCTCCATCTTACTCATCTATGTTCTCTGTATATAAGCTTGTAGATACTCTGTTGTAACCTCAGTTCAAATATTGATTTAGTTCCCTCCTCTTTGAGTCTGACAGCTCAACCTCTGCTCTCCCTCTCTCTCTCACCAACAAGGCTAGGAGCTCAGCAAGGATATGACACATAAGTCCTGCATTGAAGCATCACCTCTCTGACTTCTGTTCAACTTCCACTGTACCTCCAGTACACCTCCATGTGCCCTTGCACAACCTCTAATCCTTTGACCTCCTCTACTGCTTGGACTTGAGCCAGAGAAGTCATGAACTTAACAATTGCCCTGTTTGCACAGACCATGGCCATTCTGATCTTGCAGGACTTATAAGGCAACTAAGCCTGCCCTTAAGATATTATATGTAGCAATAGTGTACAAACACATACAAACCCTGTAACAGTATATAAACCCCCATTGCTACCCTTTAAGCCCTCAGTCCATCATTAGTAGGTAGTGGCCACAGTACTAAGGCCTAACCCCTAATGCTGCTACATCACTAGGGTCTTGAAGGCTATAATGGGATACTGCCAATGCATTCCTTAGCCTTCCCTGCTCTCTACTGTTCAACTAGTAAAATCCACAACAGCAAGACTCCCCTTGATTATCATTGCAACTCTTGCCATTGCCACTACTAGTCCTAGGCTTGACAACTCATAGCTTGAGTTGTTTCAGTCTATGCTATAGACTAAGGGTCTTGAAGGCTAGCATGGGAGTACTATAGAAGTACCACCCTGTAGCTTCCCTTATGCTCCATGTTATTCACCATCATGCTTAGCCATCTTTGTATATGATTCCTCTTGACCATCTCTCTCTCTCTCTTGTCCACTCTCATTGCTATAGCAGCCCTCATTGCCAGCACTATAACTCAAGTGTTTCAGTGTCCATCAACAGTGTTAATAAAAACTGCCACTAGATTACAAAAGCTCACTAATAGCAAAAAGAGTAGAGAGGGCTTCAAGGTGGTCAATGTCAATGATGGCAAAGCAACAAGATTCAAGTCTTATAAAACAACCTTGAATACAAGGCACTAGGAGGTGTGGTAGAAGTAGAATAAGAAGGATAGTGACACAAGCTTCCATATATGTGGATGCTGAAACAACCTCAGGCACTAGGTACCTTTGGTCATGTAGTGGAAGTGGTAGTGAAGCATAGACAAAGGTAATTGTCTCCTTTATAGCAGGTGCCCTTTGAGGAAAGATCCAAGAAGAATTAATTGGAGTTCTGCCCTGTAGCAGGCAGGTTTATATACTACATGGTACCTATGTTTGGATTCCAACTAAACTACATGAGGGCTGGGCCAGATACTAAGTATGGGAATGCAAGCAGGAAAGGTCCTTGATCCATGTGAGTGGGGCAATGCTGAGGGGATAATGCAATTGAAGGGAAAAGATAATATGGAAATCATATAATATAATGGAGTAATATTATTGGTGTGGGAGCAGGGTGTGACACTATGGTGTGCTATGGTGCCATCCACAGTTGCTGTTGTGTCAGCCACTTAGGTAAGAGGGACTTTATGCTACCTTGGTCAGATACCCTCATGCTATAAGTGGTGGCATAAGACCAGAGGTGGGTTATACTGAGTCATGGCATAGCATTGTGGGGAAGGAGTGCCTGGAATGGTAACCTAATGGGGAGTGTAGAGAAGAAAGGAGTGTACAAGGATCAGAGCATAACAGGTGCCTTGTAAGGGAAAGCCCAGAAAACTCAAATGGGAAGCTATGGGTACTGGATTGTGGATTTATATACTATATGGGATTGGTTTTTATCTCTGACTAAACTATCTGAGGGCTGGCTCTAGTTATCAAAGGAGAGAATACTATCAAAGGAGGAAACTTGGCCCATGCAAGGGAGGCAGTGATGCACAACAAATGCAACTGGAGGAAAATTGGAAAAGAAAGATGGTATAATTTGTGGGACTTTCACTACTGGCATGAGAAGAGATAGCATGAGGAAGGCATGCTCTATAGTCCTATGTTGCAATTAGCTTAGGTAAGTGGGGCTTTACACTACCTTAGTCAGGTGCCCAGATGCTGTAAGCTTGGCCATCATGGAAGAGAGACAGGTAACACTGAGTTGTGGCAGGAAGTCCAGGTGGCATGGGTACAAGGTGCCCAAAGAGGGAATATAGGTAAGAAAAGGATGCAACTATGAAGTGGGGGTAATGGAGGGAGTGAGGGAGTGAAGTATAACAGATGAGGGGGAATCCATTGTCATCCTGGAGGTGGGGGTGGCATAAAGAAAGGATGAGAACAGCAATATGGATCTTTATGTGGGTGTGCAGCAAGATATGTGCCAGCCTACCTGACATAGTATGCCACTGCTGAATAATGATCATACTGATTATTCATGAGCAAAAACAGTGAGCAATAAGCAATGATAGGGAGTCCAGGAGAGGACTGGTGAGGTGTGGCTCATACTTGGCTGGACATTATATGAAACAACCCTTGGGTCAAGGGTAGTGAGCAGCAGGGCAGTGAATGGAAACAGTGGTGACAGGAGCTAGTGGGGGCCCAGGCATCAACTGAGGACTAAGGAGAAAATCCAAGATAACTCAAATGAGGATCCTGGGGCTGAATTGCCAGCCTTATATACATTTACAGGGATTTGGATGTATTTGTATGCTATTACTACATATAGCAGACTTTAGGGTAGACATGGAAGTGCAGTACTTATGCCACTGGCCAGGGGTGAGTCATGGGGAGTCACTGCACTGCCTTGTGCAGTCCAGGCACTGATGATGCAAGATGACATCACAATGAGGCAATATGTGGTGTAGATAGTGTCATCAGACTGTACAAGGGGAGCTAGACTGCTGACTAAGGTAAACACAGCTTTGTGCAGCTATCATGTGGTGTGTAAATGCTGTTAGCCAGGGGTCTGTAATGAAGAGAACAAGAATGTGGACAATGGACTGGAGGAAGAAGGTGAGCAGGCCAGACAGGGGTAAGTATGGAAAAGAAAAAGGAGTGGCCAGGATTGTAACATTACCCCCCTGCTAAGGCTCAAACTCTAAGTGAGCCAAGAATGGAAATGTGGGCAAAAAGAGCAGTGAAGGTAGTGCAGGTGACAGAGCAGAAAGCAGAGGGATACATGGTGTGAAAGGCATGGAGGGCATCAGGGCAGTGGGTGAGATTAGAAGAGGGTTCCCACATGTGATCACTGACAGGATAACCCTTCTAATGTACAAGATATTGGATGCTGTGGCCCTGAGGTCAAGAGTCAACAATATACTCAACTTTGTACTCTGTATCACACCCCTTGGTGATGAGAGCAGGTCCCAGGCATAGATTGGGCTGATTAGGTAAGGGGGCATGATAAGGTTTGGTGTGGGAGATGTTTACCACTGGATGTATCTTCATGTGCTGCAGCAGTCAGAGCTCAACCACATTAGGGCCCTTCATGGATATAATGGGGAAGAGGCCAACCCAGCAATTGAAGAGCTTCCAACAAGGGGTGGTAAGGGTGAGGTGCTCTGTGGACAACCAAACTTGGTCACTGGCAGCATAGGACAGTGCCATGGTATACTGCTGATCAGCAGAGAGTTTCATGTGATCTTGTGCCTGTGTAAGATGCTCCTTGGTTTGGGTAAGGACTGTTTGATAGTCATGCACTACTTCTGTTGCATAAGGGGATTTTCCAATGTGGGGCTCAATTCCCATCTGGGGTTGGTACATCCAGGTAACCTGGAAAGGAGAGAATTTTGAAGCTATAGATTGCTTCACATTGATGGAGAATTGGGCCAGTGGCAGCCAGCATGCCCAGTCAACCTGTCATTCAGTGCAATACATATGAAGATACAAGGAGACTTCTCTATTCATATGTTCAGTCTGTCCATCAGTCTGTGGGTGGTGTGCAGAAGAGAGATTTGTGGTAATCCCAAGTTGTTGACATAATGCCCTCATGAGGGTGGAGGTAAACTGTGGTCCTCAATCAGATACTATAGAGGAGGGGATACCATGATGTTTTCAAACATGGGCCAGGTACAGATCAGCAAGATTGGCTGCAGAGCAACTTTTCAAACATGGGATGAGTTCAACTTCCTTCAAGAAATGATTGACCACAGTTAATATGGCATCATGGCCCACAGATGTAGGGAGATTTGTAATGAAATCTGCAGAAACATCAATCCACAGCCCATCTGATACTGGTAGGGGTTGCAGCAGTCCTGCTGGAGGTTGGTTCCTGGGTTTGGTATGTGTGCACTGAGTGCACCCATGAACATACTTCTCTATTGCTTTCTGCATCCCTTCCCATCCATAGTTTCATGCTAGGAGTTCAAGTGTGTGGAGCACTTCCATGTTACGCTCACAGCTACGCTACGTTCCTTTCTTTTCTACACTCCCTTACTTAGCCACCTTCTCTCACACCACAGTGCTGCGACTTGGTATTGCCTGAGTCCCTTTCCCACACTGGTAAGCACAGTAGCCACAGCATCCGGGCACTGGACCACAGTAGAGTAAAGACCCGCTTATCCGGCTACTGATGCTGCCCCACAGCACTTAGGCAATCCGCAGTTGCAATGGCACCATATGTCACCACCTGGTCTCACCCCAATAGTGATACTTGTGCATTGCATGCCATAGTATGCCATCTGTTCCCACTCCAATGGCATTAACCTTGCAATGGCGCCATCGCTTGCCACCCTTTCCCACTCCAGTAGTGTTTAGCCTGCAGCATTGCCTCCCTCGCACAGACCAGGCCAGTTTTTGCTTCACACTTCCATATTTAGTAACCATGCCTGCCCTTAGCTAGTTTAGGCTCCACTTGAACTCATTCTGTAGTAGTATATAAACCTGCCTGTAAATTATCAGAGCCCCAATCAATTCTTCTTGGGTCTTCCCTCACAAGGCACCCACATACTAGGAGATTGACTCACTTTCCTGTTTCACTTCACTCCACTACTCGACCCCTTGTGCACCGCACCCGGGTCTTTCGTCTCACTTCGTTCCACTCAACCCCTTGTGCATTGCACCCAGGTCTTTCATCTCGCTACATTCCACTTGACACCTCCTTGCCTTTGTGTCCGAGGTCGTTTCATTAAGAATTGATTCTCCTGTTCGCCGCTGTTGCTCTTTGGCCACCCCAAACACCCCATTCATCACCAACTTCATTGCTATCAGTAAGCAGAGCAGAGCCTGCGTCCCCCTTATTGACATAGAAGGACACTAGTGAACGGTACATGTGCCCAGTCGGCCCCCACTGTTGTCGTTGGCACCACAACAGGCGGACACTGTCTAGTAGTTGCCCCTCGCCCAGTTCGCCCCATCAACCTCAACCTTCTCGCCACCATCGCTTCCTGCCTTGAAGCTGACGCTGCTGCTGCTGCTGAGAGAGAGCAGAGAGAGCTGTGGGAAGAGATTGACCAGGCTATAGCAGACTTCACCACGAGGTCCAGGGCTTCAGATACACCCACACTTGTTTATCCCCCATCCCCAGTCGCTGACATTGACCCAAACGACTTCGTTCGGCCCACACCACCTATCCCCTTGCCATCCACTCTTCGCCAGCTCATTGCTGAAGCCGAAGAACAAACCCGCCACTATGAGGAGTATGCAGCCTGCATAGAAGCCCAGCTTGCTGCTCCCCTTCCCCCTTCGCCAGACTACCACACCTGCTGTAGGCCGGATCACCTTCGCCACCCCTTCCATTTCCCGCGTTCAATTTGATCACAATACCCTTTTGATTTCCTTGCAGTTACCCACAGGCGAATACTCCCTCATCACCTCCACACCTACCAGCACCCGAGGCCGCAACTTCCACTACGAGAACACACCTACCAACTGGGCTGAGTCAGCACCCCAGGATGACTGGTAGTTTTTGTTTACAGATTTAATTGAAGAAAAGTTCCCAGCTCCAGCTATAGGGGGATTACTTAGCAAGCCGAGAGAACGTCCATCGCATCCTGAAGGAAGAGTAATCAGGATCCTCAATAGGCTGCGTCCAGGAGACTATCGAGATCAGAAGACCATAGTCCGCACGAGACCTCTAGCACCCCTCCCATTTGAAAGGCCCAGCCACAGCTGGTACAAGAAACACAAGGTGCCAGTAATCAAGAAAGAAGTCCGCTTCCAATATGTTGCAGGTACTCCTCGATACCATCGCAGACCCCACTATTCCTCTACCGGACAAACTCGCTGCCATTGCAGCCGAGTTCACCACTGTCACCACTCAGAATATCCAACTCGCTCAATTGCTGCATGCATCCAACAACAAGATTATCCATCTTGAGCAGCTGGTGACCACTGGGCAGACAACTGTAGCCACTCTACAAGGGCAGATTGCCACAGCGGGCCCTCCAGGTACCTCGAAGAAAGTTGAACTGTTTGTGGACCCAGGCGAATATGATGGAACGATCACCAAGTTTGAAGAATGGTGGGCCAAGATGAAAGCATGGCTCTGGATCAACGCACATGTCACCCCCACTGGCAGTTATGAAGCAGTAGTGGCAGTACTCTCCCAGCTCAAAGGACCCAAAGCCAGCCCCTTTGCACAAACATGCTTATTCCGAGGCAATGCATATCAGTGGATGGACTGTGAGGCCGAGATCGAAGGCCTCTTCCGCACTGCCAATCAGAAAGACTAGGCATGCTGCCAGCTGGAGGAGTTCAAACAGCAGAACATGCGGACCGACGACTTCTTAGTCCACTGGGAAGCTCTATACCAGCAAGCGCAGATTGACAACACCCATGCAGTCTGCCTCTTGGAACAAAACACGGCCTGCCATATCATCCTACAGATCTTCAAAGAAGGAAAGCACCAGGACAAGCCGGCGCTCTATTTGGACAACATTAGAAAGACTGGATGCACAATGGAAGCGCTCGGCTTCATAAGGGGGTATGAAAGGAAGGCCCCTGCGAGGATTAGCAGTCAAGGGTTAGTGCGGGAGAACACCAAAGAAGATGTATACACCCTCCTGAGCAGCAACGCCCACGCCAAGTGCTTCAATTGCAAACAGACCGGCCACCATATTCGAGAATGCTGGAAGCCAAAGATAAACCAATGCCCAGCCTGTAAGTTTGTTCACAGTGGGCATAGCGCTTATTGCACCAAAAGGAAAACACTGCGGAGGATACCGCTAGCCGAGAATGAAGAAACCACCGGCTCCGAAGTGCCAGTTAGGATTGCCGAGTTGGCAGAAGAAATACGCAAGAGGAACAACCCGGAGATGGGTTTGGATTTTCCAATCGAAGGATCCCAGATGAAGGGAAAAGACAGGGCCTAAGGAACGCGTCGGGTGTTCCAAAGGCTGGTAAGACTCCAACTAAGCGCGCCCCTATCACCCATGTTATCATTTTTAAAGACCGAGAATGGTGTATCCCCCTTAGATTGCCCGGTCTAGAGGAGCCTGCTCCCCAGCGGCTTGGCGGCAACTGTGAACCAAATGCCATGCTTAATTCCTCTAACAAGTATACTCCCCCGCACGTGCGCAAAGAAATCCTGACTAACCCCCCCCAAATTCGCATACTAGGGCAGCAAAAGAGAAAAGAGATACTAATGCAGGTCCAGATCAAGACCTGCACTGGCGACTTCATACTGGCATCCGCCCTGCTCGACAGCGGCGCCCAGTCCTCTTTCATACACTGAGAGTATGTCCGCCAGAATCATATCCCCACTAAAGAACTCCCACAGCCCATATACGTCTACAATGCCAATGGGACCCCAAACAAAGCAGGGCCTGTAACCCATGCGGCCACAGTTCTATTGAAATACCAGGGTCATGTGGAAAAGACCCGGGTAGAGGTGACCAATCTAGGAAGCAAAGATCTGATTCTGGGATACACATGGCTAAAAGAACACAACCCACAGATCAATTGGAAGACCAGTACGGTCCACATGCCAGATTGCCTGGAGCTATGCAACTACTCTGGAGTGTCACGGGTCATCTGCCAAGCAGAAGAACAAGAGATCCAGGTCACCAAGGAGCAATGGTACACCAGAAAACAGCAAGAAGGAAAAACTCCCCGAGAGTTAGTACCCCCGGTGTATCATCACTACCTCAAGACCTTCGAGCAGAAGGAGTCCGAGCAGATGCCAGTCTGAAAGCCATGGGACCACGCCATTGAGCTAAAAGATACCTTTGTTCCTCGAAAAGGCTGTAATATTCCCCTTAGCCCACAAGAGCAGAAGGAGGTCGACAACTTCGTGGATGAACAGCTCGCCAAGGGGTATATCTGGCCCTCCAAGTCCAAACAGACCTCACCGGTCTTCTTTGTGCCAAAGAAGGATAGCTGCAAGCAAATGGTCCAGGACTATAGGTATCTCAATGAACATACAGTCCGCAACAACTACCCGCTCCTGCTCATTGCCCAGCTAATTAACAAACTCCATACTGCCCGCCTCTTCACCAAAATGGATCTCCGCTGGGGGTATAACAATGTTCAGATTAAAGAAAGAGACGAATGGAAGGCCGCATTCACTTGCCATTGCGGTGCCTTCAAGCCGCTAGTCATGTTCTTTGGACTATGCAACTCCCCAGCCACGTTCCAAACCATGATGAATGACATCTTTGCCGATATGGCTGAAAACGTCATGGTATACATCAATGACCTCCTTATCTTTACCCCCAGTGATGATCAAAAAGCCCATGAGGCAATAGTTCTCGAAGTCCTCAGGAGGCTGGAAGAAAACAACCTCTTTGTTAAACCAGAGAAGTGCACCTTCGGGGTTAAAGAGCTGGAGTTCCTCAGGATGATCATGGGAGTAAACAGGGTAAGCATGGACCTGAGCAAAGTCACCGCCATAAAGGAATGGCCGGTCCCTGTCAACGTTTGAGGAGTTCGGGCCTTTCTAAGCATGGCCAACTTCTATTGCTGCTTTATCCAGGATTTCGCCCATATAGTGTGGCCGCTCCATGACCTAACCAAGAAAGACGAGCCCTTTTGCTGGACCGACCAGCACCAGGCGGCCTTTGACCACCTCAAAGAGACTTTCACCACTACCCCTGTTTTAGCCTACCTGGATCACAACAAGAGGTATCGGCTTGAGTGCGATGCCTCCTCATACACAACTGGAGGAGTTCTCTTGGTAGAAGAAGAAGACCGATGGCATCCAGTAGCCTACGCTTCGCACGCAATGACGCCGGAAGGATGAAACTACCCCATAGCCGACAAGGAGATGCTAAGTGTGATTAGGGGTTTGGAAGACTTGCGCCACTACCTGGAAGGAGCC
>JBBPTI010000475.1:0-13789 GCA_038093995.1 Tylopilus aff. callainus | reverse complement strand
CAATGACATGACTGTTTCAAAATGGCTATATCTCATCATCCCTTGGGCCAAATATTTTGACTAAGAGACCATTTTGTAGCCAAGAGCAAGGGCTATCTTTCATTTACCCACAGTTAAGCAAAATTCCTACAGGTGGTTGTGGTGTGCTTCACACACCACATCTGGGTTAGGCATTGCAACAGTTTATGGAGTCACTGTACCTATGGACATGAGGGAAAGATATGGTACAGGCATGTACCTATATCAGAGGGCTAGTCCCTTCTAGATGGTTCAAGGGTGTGAAAAAGTGAAAAGTGAGGTGTGACAAGCATCAAGGCTAGTCATAAGGAAGATTATGCAGCTGGCCAAGTATGTTGGAGTAGAATCATTCACTACAGCTTACATAACACTGTAGTTATCTTGTAGTTGTGCATCATACTGTATCTCTTTGTTCACTATTGCAAATAACATCTGTTGCTCTGTTCTGCATCACTTGCATCCCATTCCCAGCATACAACTTTTAACAAAGTGCAACATTGCATTGCCACAAATAGCTCACTAGCAAATGCAGCACTGTATCAATACTTGCACAACATGCTGCAACTGGCAGAACACAACATTGCATTACCATAAAAGGTGTAGAGCGAGATCTAAACAGCGTGCGACAGCGATCGGACTATCAACAGACAAGACTCAGTCATCGTGCGTGAAACAACGGACTCTGTTATTTACCTATCAACGGACAAGACTATGTATGGATCAGCTTGGATAGGTAAATGAACAATCAGATCTAACTCACCTCAGTCGTCGTGTGTGAAACAATGGACTGAGGCAACTTGACGAAGTGAAAGGTCTTATATACAGTAAGTATTGAATACTGTATGAAGGGAGTTAAAAGGATCTTTATGGGATCCGGACACAGGACTGGGTAAAAAAGTCAAGTACGCGGTATGTACAATGTATTCGCCAAATGGACGAAATGGACGCGAGCAATGGAGTATGCGCCTGCCGCATGCCCACCGGTAGTCTGTTCGGCCCGGTGATTGTGCAGCTGCGCGCGGGGTTGCCGATTCTAACACTCCCCCTCAAACCGTGTGCAGTTCCAGTTCCATGGCGAAGTGCTTGACCTTTGGGGATGGTAGGGCCTTAGTGAGGGTGTCGGCGACCATGTCGTTTGTAGGGCAAAAGACAAGGCGAATCTTGCCATCGTCTATTACCCATCGAATGAAGTGAAAACGGATATCTATGTGTTTTGTTCGGGCGTGGTACTGGTGGTGAAACGACCTTGGGCACAAAGGCAAGGAGGCGTCAAGTGGAACGAAGCGAGACAAGGAGCCCCGGGTGCTACGCACAAGGGGGCTAGAAGCGAAGTGAAGCGAAACGGAAAGTGGATCAAACTCCTTATAAGCGGGTGCCTTGTGAGGGAAGACCCAAGAAGAATTGATTGGGGCTCCGATAATTTACAGGCGGTCTTATATACTACTACAATCGGGATTCAAGCGGAGCCTAAAGTAAGTGAGGGCAGGCCGAGGTACTAAATAAGGAAGTGCGAGATGGAAACTAGCCTGGTCTGTGTGAGGGAGGCGATGCTGCGGGCTAAACGCTACTGGAGTGGGAAAGGGTGGCGAGCGATGGCGCCATCGCGAGGTTAATGCCATTGGAGTGGGAAAGGATGGCGTACTATGGCGTGCGATGTGCGAGTATCACTATGGGTGTGAGACTGGGTGGCGACAGATGGCGCCATTGCAACTGTGGATTGCCTAAGTGCTGCGGCCGGCATCAGTAGCCAGGTAACTGGGGCTTTACTCTACCATGGTCCGGTGCCCGGATGCTGTGGCTATCTGTGCTTACCAGTGTGGGAAGGGGACTCGGGCAAGACCGAGTCACGGCGCTGTGGCGTGGGTCAAGGGGGCTAAAGAAGGAAATGTAGGAAAGGAATGGAACGTAGCGTAGCTGTGAGCATAACACGACCCCCTCCTTAAGGTCCAGATTCCAGATGGACACCGGAGAAAATAGAGCAAAGGGCAGAGTGAGAAACAGGACAAGGGGCGGAAGAGTGGGCATGGTGGAAGGCGGTGAGGGCATCAGGGGAGTTAGTGAGGTTAGCACGAGGTTCCCAAGTCTGCTCGGAGATGTCATACCCCTTCCAATGGACCAAGTATTGAAGGCCGCAGCCGGCCAGACAGGAGTCGACAATATATTCCACCTCGTATTCAGGGATAGCGGGGTCAGCAGCCAGGGAAGAGGGATTGGGGGTAGGAGGGTGCTGACTGGGAAGCGGGGCAACGAAGGGCTTCATCCGCGAGACATTGAGGACGGGGTGAATACGATAGGAGGTGGGGAGGGCAAGTCGGACTGCATTCAGACCAACGAGACCAATAATGGGGAATGGCCCAATCCAGCGATCAGTGAGTTTAGGAGACCCGGGAATAGAGAGGTGTTCGGTGGAAAGCCAAACCTTATCCCCAACAGAGTAGGAGGGGGCCAGAGAATGCTTACCAGCAGTTGCTCGCTTCATTGTATCTTGTGAGGCGTGGAGGCGTTCCTGGGCTTCAGCCAAATAATCAGCATACTGGTTGGCAAGGTTGTCGGCGGTCGGGGACTGGGTAACTGTGGGTTCTATTCCGAGTACTGGGGCGTAAGTGTGGGTGAGCTGGAAAGGGGACTTGCCGGAGGCGGAGGACACTCTGGAGTTGATGGTGAACTGCGCGAGTGGGAGCCAATTGGACCATGAGTCGGGGTGGTCGGCGCAGTAAGTCCGGAGGTACTGCCCAACTTCTCGGTTCATCTGTTCTGTCTGCCCGTCGGTCTGCGGGTGGTAGGCAGTGGACAGTCGTTGGTCTATTTGGAGTTGGTGGCAGAGATCTGCCATGAGTCAGGAGGCGAACTGGGGGCCGTGATCGGAGACGATGGACCTCGGAAGCCCGTGGTGCTTCCAGATGTGATGGAGATAGATGTTGGCAAGGTCAAGGGAGGTGCAGGTGGAGTCGCAGGGGACGAGCTCGACCGCTTTGGAGAAGCAGTCGACGACTGTGAGTATGGCGGTGTAGGAGTTGGAGAGAGGGAGTCCGGTGATGAAGTCCACTGAGATATCTTCCCAGGGTCCAGCCGGTATCGGCAATGGGTGGAGGGGCCCTGCGGGCGGTCTATTAGTGGGCTTGGTTTGTGCGCACCTGGGACACCTCTTCACATAGTCGGCAGCGTCTATGGTGAGCAATGCCCAGTCGTAGTGTCGGCGGAGTAACTCAATCATTTATGCGACCCCGGGATGGCCGGCCACGGGCGTATCGTGGTGTAGCCGGAGTACCTCTGGTCGACAAGCTGGGGGGACATATACCTTGCCATTCTTCATCTGGCAACCATCCTCGATGTGGTAGCCCTGTCCTTCCAATCGTTTTTGCACCGGGGCGGGGAGCTTAATTGTCTCGTGCGAGATCTGGTCCGTTAACCGATCCCCGGAATGGTGCAAAATGGTTGCTTCCTCCGTTGTGGACTCCTCTCGCTCCTCCAAGCGCCCTTGGTTGCACGTGCGAACCTGTATCTGTTTGGGGGGGATCACTACTACGTCATGGTTGTCATCGGCGTCGCCAACTGCGAGATCCTCATGGTGTGACAAGGCATCGGCTTTTCCCATAGTTGTGCTGGACTTATGACACCACTTGAAGTTGAAATGGGAGAGATACTGGGCCCACCTAGCCTGTCTCCGGTTGAGGTTCTGCCTGGTCATGAACCACTTGAGATTTTCGTGATCGTTCCATACCTCGAATTGCTGTTCGGCCCCTTCTAGGTAGTGTCGCCAATCCTCTAGCCCTCTGATCACACTCAACATCTCCTTATCGGCTATGGGGTAGTTTCGCTCTTCCGGCGTCATGGTGTGAGATGCATAGGCCACGGGATGCCACTTCTCTCCTTCTTCCACCAATAGGACGCCACCAGTTGCGTAGCTGGAGGCGTCACACTCGAGTCGATACCTCTTGTTATGATCTGGGTAGGCAAGAACGGGGGTGGTGGTAAAGGTTTCCTTGAGACGGTCAAAGGCCAGCTGGCGCTGGTCGGTCCAACAGAAGGGTTCATCTTTCTTGGTTAGGTCATGGAGCGGCCGCACAATGTGGGCGAAATCTTGTATGAAGCAGCGATAGAAGTTGGCCATGCCTAGAAAGGCTCGAACCCCCCGTACATTCACTGGGACTGGCCATTCCTTTATGGCGGTAACCTTGCTTGGGTCCATGCTTACCCCGTTTACTCCTACGATCATTCTGAGGAACTCCAACTCCTTAACTCTGAAGGTGCACTTTTTGGGTTTGACGAAGAGGTCGTTTTCATGGAGACGCTTGAGCACTTCAAGCACTACGGCCTCATGGGCCTTCCGGTCGTCTGAGGGGGTGAAAATGAGAAGGTCGTCGATGTATACCATGACATTTTCAGACATGTCGGCGAAGATGTCATTCATCATTGTCTGGAAGGTGGCGGGCGAATTGCATAGCCCGAAGAACATCACTAGCAGTTCGAAGGCGCTGTGGTGGCAAGTGAAGGCAGCCTTCCATTCATCTCCCTCTTTAATCCGGACATTGTTATACCCCCAGCGGAGATCCATTTTCGTGAAAAGACGGGCGGTCCAGAGCTTGTTGATGAGCTGGGCGATGAGGGGAAGAGGGTAGTTGTTGCGGACCGTGTGCTCGTTGAGATACCGGTAGTCCTGAACCATGCGCTTGCGGCCATCTTTCTTTGGTACAAAGAAGACCGGGGAGGTTTGTTTGGACTTGGAGGGCCGGATGTAGCCTTTGGCGAGCTGTTCGTCCACAAAATCATCAACTTCCTTC
Organism: Tylopilus aff. callainus; assembly: GCA_038093995.1. Classification (NCBI taxonomy): domain Eukaryota; kingdom Fungi; phylum Basidiomycota; class Agaricomycetes; order Boletales; family Boletaceae; genus Tylopilus; species Tylopilus aff. callainus. The sequence goes on along the minus strand of JBBPTI010000475.1, from coordinate 8,990 downwards.
TGCTCTTGCAGGCTCAGGGGAATGTTCTGGCCCTTCTTTGGCACGAAGCTATCTTTTAATTTGATAGCATGATCCCATGGCTTTCGGACTGGCATCCGCTCGGACTCCTTCTGCTCGAAGGTCTTGAGGTAGCGGTGATACACCAGAGGTACTAACTCTCGGGGAGTTTTTCCTTCTTGCTGTTTTCTGGTGTACTGCTGCTCCTCAGCAACCCGGACTTCCAATTCTTCGGCTCTGCGGATGACCCGCAATACTCCGGAGTAGTTGCATAGCTCCGGGCAGTCTGGCATGTGGACCGTGCCGGTCTTCCAATTGATCTGCGGGTTGTGCTCTTTTAGCCACGTATACCCCAGGATAAGATCTTTGCTTCCAAGATCGGTCACCTCTACCCGGGTCTTCTCCACATGACCCTGGTATTCCAACAAGACTGTGGCCGCATGGGTGACAGGCCCAGCTTTGTTCGGAGTTCCATCGGCATTGTAAACGTATATGGGCTGTTCAAGTTCTTCAGTAGGGATATGGTTCTGGCGGACGTACTCTTGGTGTATGAACGAGGACTGGGCCCCGCTGTCGAGCAAAGCAGAGGCCAGTATGAAGTCGCCGGAGCGGGTTTTTATCTGTACCTTCATGAGTATCTCTTTTCTTTTTTGTTGCCCTAGTATGCGAATCTGTGGGGGGTTAGTTGGGGTTTCCTTGCGCGCGTGCGGGGAAAGATACTTGTTAGAGGAATTAAGCATGGCATTTGGTTCACGGTTGCCGCTGAGCCGCTTGGGAGCGGACTCCTCTAGACTGGGCAGTCTAAGGGGAATACACCATTCTCAGTCTTTAGAAATGATAACATGGGTAATGGGGGCGCACTTCGTAGGAGTCTTACCGGCCTTTGGAACACCCGACGCGTTCCTTAGGCCCTGCCTTTTCCCTTCATCTGGGATTCTTCGATTGGAAAATCCGAACCCATCTCCGGGTTGTTCCTCTTGTGTATTTCCTCTGCCAACTCGGCAATCCTAACCAGCACTTCAGGGCCGGTGGGTTCTTCAGCTTCTGCTAGTGGTATCCTCCGCAGCGTCTTCCTTTTGGTGCAATATGAGCTATGCCCACCATGAACAAATTTACAGGCTGGGCATTGATTTATCTTGGGCTTCCGGCATTCTCGAATTCGATGGTCGGTCTGTTTGCAATTGAAGCATTTTGCATGGGTGTCACTGCTTGGGAGGGCGTATACGTCTTCTTCAAGGTTCTCCCGTGCTAGCCCTCGACTACTAATCCTCGCAGGGGCCTTCCTTTTGTACCCCCTTATGAAGCCGAGCGCTTCCATTGCGCATCCGGTCTTCCTAATGCTGTCCAAATAGAGCGCCGGCTTATCCTGGCGCTTTCCTTCTTTGAAAATCTATAAGATGATGTGACAGGCTGTATTCTGTTCCAAGAGGCGGATTGCGTGCGTATCGTCGATTTGGGCTTGCTGGTATAGAGCTTCCCAATGGACTAGGAAGTCGTCGGTCCGCATGTTCTGCTGCTTGAACTCCTCCAGCTGGCGGCACGCCCAGTCCTTCTGGTTTGCTGCTCGGAATAGGCCTTCGATCTCGGCCTCGCAGTCCTTCCACAGATACGCATTGCCCTGGGCTAGGCATGTTTGCGCGAACGGGCTGGCTTTCGGTCCTTTAAGCCAGGAGAGTACTGCCACTACCGCTTCATAACTTCCTGCAGGGGCAACATGCGCATTAATTTGGAGCCATGCTTTCATCTTTGCCCACCATTCTTCAAACCTACTGATGGACCCGTCGTATTCGCCCAGGTCTTGAAACAGTTCAACCTTCTTTGAAGTACCTGGAGGGCCCGCTGCGGCGATCTGGCCCTGGAGTGTCACGACCGTTGCTTGTCCTACCGTTACCAGCTGCTCGAGACGGATAATCTCGTTATTGGACGCGTGTAGCGATTGAGCGAGTTGGATATTCTGAGTAGTGACGGTGGTGAACTTGGCCGCAATGGCAGTGAGTTTGTCCGGTAGTTGAATAGTGGGATCTGTGATGGTATCGAGGAGTACCTGCAACATATTGGAAACGTACTTCTTTCTTGATTACTGGCACCTTGTGTTTCTTGTACCAGCTGTGGCTGGGTCTTTCAAATGGGAGGGGCGCTAGAGATCTCGCGTGGACTATGGTCTTCTGATCTTGATAGTCTCCTGGACACGGCCTGTTGAGGATCCTGATTACTCTTCCTTCAGGATGCGATGGGCATTCTCTCGGCTTGCTAAGTAATCCCCCTATAGCTGGGGCCGGGAACTTTCGGGCTATTAAATCTGTAAACAAAAACTACCAGTCGTCCTGGGGCGCTGACTCTGCCCAGTTGGTAGGGGTGTTCTCATAACGGAAGTTGCGGCCTCGTGTGCTGGTGGGAGTAGAGATGATAAGGGAGTATTCACCTGTGGGTAACTGTAAAGAAACTAAAAGGGTATTGCAATCAAACTGAATGCGGGTGAGAAGTCGATAAATGCAGAACACAAGTAGCAAGAAGGAAATAAAACAAGAGGCTAAAAGGGAGTACCAGAAGAAAAGCGGGAACATCCTTGGAAATGAAAGCTAAAACTAGAAAGGGGGGGAGGCACAAAGATGTAAGTACAAGAAGGAAAATTAAAGGTATTTGCTGGGCCACTTCAGAAGGTTTCTTGGGCGGAGGCGGCCTGGCTTGTTGAGACTGCGCACCAGTACAGTACCGGATGTCCCGGACTGTTTCAGGTGCGAGTGGAATGGCGGGAAACGAAAGGGGTGGCGAAGGCGATCCAGCCTACAACAGGCGCGGTAATCTGGCGAAGGGGGGAGCGGGGCGGCGAGTTCTGCCTCAATGCGAGCGCAGTACTCCTGGTAGCGGCGGGTTTGTTCTTCGGCCTCGGCGATGAGCCGGCGAAGAGTGGATGGCGATGGGATAGGTGGTGTAGGGGGAACGAAGTCGTTCAGGTCAATGTCAGCGACGGGGGATGGGGGATAAACAAGTGTGGGCGTATCTGAAGCCCTGGACCTTGCAGCAAAATCTGCTATTGCCTGGTCAATCTCTTCCCACAGCTCTCGCTGCTCTCTCTCAGCAGCAGCAGTGGCGTTGGCTTCAAGGTGGGAAGCGACAGTGGCAAGGAGGTCAAGGTTGATGGGGCGAACTGGGCGAGGGGCGACTACTAGACAGTGTCTGCCTGTTGAGCTGCCAACTGCAACAGTGGGGGCCGACTTGGCACGTGTACCGTTCATGATAGCGAAAAGGTTGGTGATGGGCGGGGTGTTCGGGGCGGCCGAAGAGCGACAGCGGCGAATGGGAGAATCAATTCTTAATGAAACAACCTCGGGCACAAAGGCAAGGAGGCGTCAAGTGGAATGAAGCGAGACAAGGAGCCCCGGGTGCTACGCACAAGGGGGCTAGAAGCGAAGTGAAGCGAAACGGAAAGTGGATCAAACTCCTTATAAGCGGGTGCCTTGTGAGGGAAGACCCAAGAAGAATTGATTGGGGCTCCGATAATTTACAGGCGGTCTTATATACTACTACAATCGGGATTCAAGCGGAGCCTAAAGTAAGTGAGGGCAGGCCGAGGTACTAAATAAGGAAGTGCGAGATGGAAACTGGCCTGGTCCGTGCGAGGGAGGCGATGCTGCGGGCTAAACGCTACTGGAGTGGGAAAGGGTGGCAAGCAATGGCGCCATCATGAGGTTAATGCCATTGGAGTGGGAAAGGATGGCGTACTATGGCGTGCGATGCGCGAGTATTGCTATGGGTGTGAGACTGGGTGGCGACAGATGGCGCCATTGCAACTGCGGATTGCCTAAGTGCTGCGGCCAGCATCAGTAGCTGGGTAACTGGGGCTTTACTCTACCGTGGTCTGGTGCCTGGATGCTGTGGCTATCTGTGCTTACCGGTGTGGGAAGGGGACTCGGGCAAGACCAAGTCACAGCGCTGTGGCGTGGGTCAAGGGGGCTAAAGAAGAAAATGTAGGAAAGGAATGGAACGTAGCGTAGCCGTGAGCGTAACAGGTGGTCCTTTGCGAGCGCGATGGCAGATTGGTTGTCTGAGAATAGGGTAATGGGCGCGTCAAGGGGAGCGAGGACTTCACCAATAAACAAGCACAGCCATAGCGCTTCTTTGATAGCATGCATCGCAGTGACATATTCGCTCTCGGTCATTGACAGAGAGATGATTTCTTGCTTCTTGGATGCCCAGGACACGGCACCTCCATCTATGAGGAAAGCGTAGCCGGAGACGGCCTTGCGGTCTTCGGCCATGCTGCCATCTGCATCAGTATATCCTTCTAGCGGTTTCATCGTACCTCCGTATGTCAGGCGCAGGTGCTTGGTGCCTATTAAGTACCTGTAGATATGCCATACAGCCTTCCAATGGGGCATTCCGGGGTTGCTTGAGAAACGCGAGACGGTGGAGACGGCGTACGAGATATCGGGGTGTGTTCCGAGCGTGGCGTACATGAGCGAGCCAACAGCTTCGCAATACGGGATGTGCTGCATCGCAGCGTGTTCAGTGCCAGTCGACGGGGATTGGGCGTTCATTAGTTTGATGTGTGGCTCCATTGGAGATGAGACGGGCTTGAGTTCATTGAAGCCGAAACGCTGGGTGATCGACTCTAGATAAGATCGTTGCGAAAGGGCAATCGTGCGCTCCTTGCGGTTTCTGGTCACCTCGATACCTAGTAGCCAGTGAAGTTCGCCGAGATCTGTTATCTCAACGTGCTTCCGTAGCTGCGCCTTGAGTGCGACAATGAGGGCGATTGAGGACGCGGCAATGGTGTAGTCATCGACATGTACTACAATAATGATGGTATCTTTGTTGCCTTGTTTGATGAAGACAGCCTGGTCGACCTCACACTGCCGGAAAAGGAGAGTCCTGATGAGGATTTCGACTAACTTCTGGTACCAACGGCGACCGCTCTGTTTGAGTCCGTAGAGCATTTTGCGTAGATGGCAAACGTGGCACAGGTATGCTGGATTGGCATATCCAGGCGGCTGTCGCATGTAGATGGTCTCATCTTCATTTAGTTCACCATTAAAATATGCACCCTTGATATCAATCTGATGGAGTTCAAGGTCGAGGCGGGCGGCCAGGGCGAGTACTGTTCGGATGGATGCAAGCTTGGCAACGAGGGCATATGTGTCGAAATAATCGACGCCAGGTACCTGTGAAAATCCTTGTGCGACGAGGCGCACCTTATACCTAATGATGTTTCCGGCAGCATCTTTCTTCGTGCGGAAAACCCACTTCGATCCGATAAGGTTGGCGTTGGCAGGGGGGTTGACGAGCTGCCAGGTGCCTGCCTTGTCGAGCGTTGCTAACTCCTCACGTATGCCTTGCTCCCACTGCAGCCAGTCAGGGCAGCGTTTTGCTTCAGCAAGCAAGGTGGGTTCGAGGGCTTCAGCCTCGGATATTGCTTCGTTCAGCTCGAGGGCGAGTTCGACGTCATCGTCATGGTCGACTGCGGCTAGGATTTGTTCGGCCATTCCCTCCCCCTCGAGGCTGACGGGGCCAGCGTTGGCTTCTGGCTTTTCTGCGACAGGGCTGGGGAGTTGGATGCTGTGAGGCGGAATGGGATCAGTTGCTTTCCCATTGATGATGTCGAGCACGTGCTGGCTGGGCTGACGAATGTGTTTTGGGCGAGGTGCAGTGATCGGCTCAGGGTCAGGGGGGCGTGGAGTCGTGGAGGTGGTGACGGTGATGCTGGCAGGCTGGCTGTTTATGGTAATGTTAGTGTCATGGGGCATGGGGCTGTTAATATAAGCAAGTGTAACATCGCCCGGGTGAGTTTTCTCTTCCTCCCCCTTGATGTTGCGCTGCGGTGTGCCCCAATACACATTTCATTCGAAGGTAACGATGCACTTCGACGGCCAGTATACGTGGTAGGCGTTTTCAGATTTTTCGTCAATTCCCATCCATCTGACTTTCTCGGCACGCCATTCGAGCTTACTCCCGCGCTCGGTCTTGGCATAGACCTCAGCTCCCCATTCCCAGACTCGGCTTAAATCAGGTTTCTTCCCGAAAGCGACTTCATACGGCGTCAGGCTGTCGAGTACCTTGGTAGGTGTCCTATTTTTCAGCCATACAACGTGACGCGCGGCCTCTCCCCACAGGAACTTCGGCAGTCCGCTTGCGTGGAGCAACACTCAGACACACTCAAGAATTGTTCAGTTTAACCTCTCGGCAACACTGTTGTGTTGCAGCGTGTCATGCGCTGTGAGGCGCTGCGCCGTGCCTTTCTGTCGTAGGTAAGTGCCAAATTCATTGCCCAGGTACTCGCCTCCTCTGTCTGAGTGTAGCATGCAGACTTGCGCTGTGAGCTGGCAGTCAAGCCATGCTTCATACTGCTGGTAGGCTGCAAAGGTTTCGCTCTTCTGGCGCAGCGTATGCATATATGTCAAGCGCGAGTGGTCGTTGGTAAAGGTAACATAGTACCTTTTGCCCTTGAGCGTTGCAACTGGTGCTGGTCCCCAGATGTCCGACCATATGAGTGTGCCGACCTCTTTTCGTCGTTCGCCTTCTCGTACTTTGGCAATCGGCTTCCACGTCACCTTTGCGTAGACGCAGGACTCACAGAAGGTATCCTTGTCTTTAGTTTCATCAAGTTTTAGTCCGCTAACCAACCCTTTTTCAACGAAGCGGACGGCAGCGGACGGCGCGATGTGCCCGAAGCAGCGGTGTAGCTCCATGGCAGTGGTGGTTTCCTTGACAGCATTTGCAGTCTTGGGCTCATGTACAACACAATACAGACCCTTGATGGTGCATGGTATTCGTCCGATGGTCTCTCCGTTTGATCCTTTGATCGTACAGAAACCTTCTGCAAATGTTGTCGAGAGCCCGAGCTCGTCAAGACGACTGATGGATACCAAGGTGTATCCTACCTCTGGGGAGAAGAGCACATTGGTGAGTCGCAGTCTGGATACTTTATGCCCGTTTGGCACCTCGACCATCATGTTGCCGACTCCGGTCGCAACAAACTTTTGATGATTTGCAGCGGTGAATGACTTATCAGGGATATCGATGAGGGTTTCAAATTGCTCGCGATATGGGGATATGTGGCGCGTTGTACCTGAGTCATACAATTCGATCTGGCAGGGAGAGGTATGCTCATTGCTTGTCTGCATGGCGGTGTTCTCAAGGTCTACGGCTAGGGTAGCACAATCGTTGGACATCGTGTCCTCGACTCTCAGTGCTCCTGCCTCCTCAAAGCTCTGGACGTGGTCCGGTGCATCTTCTTCAGTGACCGAAAACCAATCGTCGCTGTCTCCCTCTTCTTCTTCATCGTCACTAGAGTCGTCCGAGACTCCAAATACGCCATCGTCAGAATCACTATCAGCTTCGACGATGTTGGCCATATTTGTTGTGGTAGGTTTCTTTTCACTACCCGATTTCTTGTGGAAGGCTGCTAGGTGCTCTGTAGATCCGCATTCCCAGCACTTCCGTGGGTTCTGCTTCCCCATTCCTCGCTTGCCTCTGCCTCGTCCTTGCAGCACTCCGGAGTGGACGACGGCCATTGCTTCGTCACGGTCGCGATCTCAGGTATCGCTTTTCGCCGGATTCTTCGCCCGTTGGTGGTCAGCTTCCTCAGCTATGATGGATATGAGGACGTCAGGATTGAGCGTTTTGGCGGTTGTGAACAGCCGGGCCGTGGTGAGTTGGCTGGACGCAAAGTTGGCGAGCAAGTTGGGTAAGGACTTGATAATCGTCGACCGGTAGTCCTTCTCATTGATGCTAACTCCTACAGCTGCCAGTTCCTCCCTCTTGGTCCGCAGTCCATCAAGGAACTGTCGGACATCACCGCCCTTTGTAAACCTCGACTCGAGGAATTGCGTACGCAGGTCCGTCTGTGTGTATGCCCCTTTTTCTGTGTACTCCTTAGTGATCTTGTCCCACATTTCAGCTACAGTCGCCTTATTCTGAATGCGCAAGGCGGTGGAATCTGGGATTCGCTGTGCGAGTAAGTACTTGGCCATTCGTTCGTCCTTCTTCCATTTGTTGACTTTTGCTTCCTGCTCATCTTTTAGGGGGGGGGGATAGTCCAGACAAGTGGTAGTGCCGTCTAGGTGGCCCCACAGGTCCTTTGCTTCGACAGCAACTTGGAAACGGAATTTGAAGATTGCCCAGTTTGTTCCCTTGACATCGAGCTTGGGAACATTGCTGGGGAGGATGTCGCTGGGGACAGGGATGACGGACATGGCGATGAGTATTTCGGTATGTTCAGAGTTTTGGCAACTCGGGGCTCATAACCTAAAGGGTGTAGAGCAAGATCTAAACGGCGCGCGACGGCGATCGGACTATCAACAGACAAGACTCAGTCGTCGTGCGTGAAACAACGGACTCTGTTATTTACCTATCAATGGACAAGACTATGTACGGATCAGCTTGGATAGGTAAATGAACAATCAGATCTAACTCACCTCAGTCGTCGTGCGTGAAACAACAGACTGAGGCAACTTGACGAAGTGAAAGGTCTTATATACAGTAAGTATTGAATACTGTACAAAGGGAGTTAAAAGGATCTTTATGGGATCCGGACACAGGACTGGGTGAAAAAGTCAAGTACGCGGTATGTACAATGTATTCGCCAAATGGACGAAATGGACGCAAGCAATGGAGTATGCACCTGCCGCATGCCCACCGGTAGTCTGTTCAGCCCAGTGATTGTGCAGCTGCATGCGGGATTGCCGATTCTAACATACCACTGGCAAGACAAACACATCATTGACATCAAATCAGATGGGCATAGGTATCAATGGATGAATATTGACAAATACACAAGGTATCATGTGGAATCATAACTAGTTTTCACTGGACATCAACTCCTTTCTCAGTCAAGTTTCTGACAACTCCAATATGCCTCATCTTCACAGTATCAATCACAGCCTAGTGAAACAAGTCATTTGCACATTTTTCTAGATTTTTCCAGTTTTTTTTATATTGTGCCAAATTTTTGGTGTAAGTGAACCTCATTTCGAAGGATATCGAAAATTGGCTCG
>JBBPTI010000474.1:0-13804 GCA_038093995.1 Tylopilus aff. callainus | reverse complement strand
AAGAACACAACCCCCACATTGACTGGAAAAAAGAAACAGTTGATCTTCCCAAGTGCCCTGAGCTCTGCAACTATTATGGGCTTTCCAGAGTTGTCCAAAGAGCTAAAGAACAGGAGAAAGAGCTAGCCACCCACCAGAAACAGAAAAAGGTCCCAGCCAATAAAGAAAAGGCTGCTAGGGAAATTATACCCCAGATTTATCACCCATATCTCTGGGTATTTGAGTAGAAAGAATCCAAGTGAATGCTAATATGCAAACCATGGGACCATGTCATTGAGCTGAAAGAATTGTTTGTTCCCTGAAAAGGCTGGAATATCCTGCTAAGTCCCTAGGAGCAGAAGGAGGTCAACAACTTCATTGATGACCAGCTCCACAAAGAATATATCCACCCATCCAAATCTGAACAAATGATCCCAGTCTTCTTTGTGCTAAAAAAGAATGGCTGGAAGAGAATGGTCCAGGACTACTGCTATTTAAATGAACACATGGTTTGCAACAATTATCCCCTCCCTCTGATCTCACAGCTGATGGATCAGTTAAAGACAGCCCAACTTTTCACCAAGATGGACCTCCATTGGGAATACAACAATGTACACATCAAGGAGGGTGATGAATGAAAGACTGCATTCACCTGTCATCAAGGAGCCTTTGAGCCTCTGGTTATGTTCTTCAGACTTTGCAACTTGCTAGTGACATTCCAGGCCATGATGAATGAAATCTTCATTGACATGATGGAAAACATCTTCATCCATATTGACAACCTCATGATTTTCACCCCCACAGATGACAAAAGGGTGCATGAGCACATAGTATTGGAAGTTCTCTGATATTTCAAAGTAAACAACCTTTTCATTAAATCCTCCAAGTATGTGTTCTCAGTACAAGAAGTGGAATTCCTAGGAATGATTGTTGGAGTAAATGGGGTGAGCATGGATAGTGCCAAGGTAAAAGTGATTATGGATTGGCCCAAGCCACAGAATGTAAAGGAAATATGCTCATTTTTTGGCATGGCAAACTTTTACTGCTAATTCATCCAGGACTTTGCCAAGATTGCTTGTCCACTTCATGATCTCATATGCAAAGATGAGCCCTTCTATTGGATGGACACTTGGCAAAAGGCTTTCCAGACACTGAAGAAAGCATTCACTACTGTTACATTTCATGCCTCCAGCACTACACTTTTGCTCCTTCTTTCCTACACTCTCTTCTTTAGACATAGGTACCCATGCCACAGTGCTGCAACTCAGTAACATCTGCCCTTGCTCCCATGCCACATCAGCATTTGCTTACAGCATAAGGACACCTAACCAAGGTAGTGCAAAGCCCCTTTTACCTAAGCAGCTGATACCATAGCAACTGTCGATGGTACCATTGCTCACCATACTCATGCACCACAATCCCACGCCAATGATATTACTCCTGCATATCATATGATTCCCTTAATTCCTTTTCCCTCCAATCACAGAACTCCCACTATTGTGCCATTGCTTGTCATCCTATTCCATGCCAATAGCTGTTATCCCTCAGTACCACCTCTCTCACACAGACCAAGCCAGTTTTCCTCTTGCACTTCCATCTTTAGTAACCTGGCCTACCCTTATGCTATTCAAACAGAGTTCCAACTTAGGTAGCTAGTAGTATATAAACCCCCCATGTAATTGTCAGAATTCCAATTGATTCTTCTTGGGTCTTCCCTCACAAGGCACCCACTCTACTAGAAGCTTGATTGATACCATTATCTCTTGTACACTTTCATACACCCTCTGCTATGCAGCCAAAGGTACTCAGTGCCCGAGGTTGTTTCATTAAGAATTGATTGCTGCTTCACTGTCATCACTCTTCAACTTCCCCAAAGTACCCTATCACCTCTCTTTAAAACACTGGACCCTCACAGCAGTGAGCTGTACTGTACCATTGCTCAGCCTTTCTAGTGACAAAGGAAACTAGTGAATGCTACTCACACCTAGTTGGCCCCCGCTTCTCTCATGGCTGAGCAAGAAGTTGGACAGCATCTAGTATTTGCCCCTCACCCACAGCATTCTGTCAACCTTGACCTTCTTGCCACCATCATTTCGCACCTCAAAGCTGACACTGCTGCTGCTCTAGAAAGGGAACAGCAAGACTTTCAGGAGGAGTTCAACACCCACATTGCTGAGTGGAGTGTGAGAAGTACTCAAGCTTCATCAGCTATGCCTGATCCAGTCTATCCCCCATATCCCTTTCACTGACATCAACCCCAACAACTTCATTCTGCCTACCCTATTACCTCTCTCACCCACTATCCTCAGATGCCTCATAGCCAAGGCAGAAGACCACCAACACCAGTGCACTGCCTATGCCACCTTTGTTAAAGGCCCAACTCACTCACCCCTTTTCCAATTACCAAACTATTGCACCTGCAGTAGATCCTACCCTTTCCACTGCTGCAACACCTATCCTGCCCGAATAAGTGCACCACATCAAGTATTGTTCACACAGGAGATACTCCCAGCTGCCTTCACCCCCAAAACAGCTTGCAGCAACCCACCAAGTTTCCTTTCTCTTTAGGTGCTATCTCTGCTACTGCATTACGCAGAAAGACTTTCAGTGATCCTTTTGTTAAATACAGCTGAGTACAGCTGGAGTCCACTGTCAGAAACTAAATTTGGGGAGTATCTAAGTACAATACCTGGAGTCCACTGTTAGAAACTGAAGAACGGTTGACAGTGGACTCTGCGCAATATTCTACTGCAGTAAACACTGGCAAACAGTTGCCACAATAAACACACAAAAGGAAATCCTTTCCCAACCAAAAATGCGCAATCAATATCCTTAACACCTTTGCAGTTGAATAAGCTCACAGTTTAGCTATAGGGGGATTACTAAGCAAACTGAAGAAGTGCTTGGGTCCAAGGAAGATATGGATCCTAAACAGGCTGAGACCTGGAGATTGGTGAGATTAGAAGACTGTTATCTGCTCAAGACCTCTAGCACTGCTCCCATTCGAGAGCTGAAGAAGCCAAAGAAGCTGGTACAAGAAGGCTGCGACCAAGACTATAAAGAAAGAAACCCATTTCCAATATGTCACAGGCACTCCTCAATACACTCACTGACCCTACTGCCAGAATAACTGACAAGCTGAATGCAGTGGTGGCTGAGTTTGGCACCATAACCCAGCAGAATGTACAGCTTGCACAGTCGTTGCATGCCTTGAACAATGAAATCTTGTACCTCGAAGCACTAGTCACCCAAGGACAAACAATGGTTGCAATACTCCAAGGCCAAATGGTAGCCACTGGTCCCCCTGGGACAGTGAAGAAAGTTGAGTTGTTCATAGATCCTGGAGAATACAACGGCAATATTGCCAAGTTCAAAGAATGGTGGGCAAAGATAAAAGCATGGTTGAAAGTAAATGCCCATGTTGCCCCTGCTAGAGGATATGAAGCAGTCGTCATGGTGCTCTTGCAACTCAAAGGACCCAAGGCTGGACCATTTGTGCAAACCCAGCTCACCTGAGGAAACATCTACACCGAATGATTTAGAAGAAGAAGTCAAAGGACTGTTCTGGGCTGCCAACCAGAAGGACTGGGCTTGCTTGCAGCTAGAAGAGTTCAAGCAAGGAGGCATGAGGACTGACAACTTCCTAGTCTGATGGAAAGCCCTCTACCAGCAAGCAGATATCGATGATACCCATGTGATCCGCCTGCTCGAGCAGAATGTCTTGTGCCAGATCATCACACAACTCTTCAAGAAAGGAAAAAAAACTGACAAGCCAGCCACCTACTTAACCAATATCTGAAAGACCAGCACCACCATGGAGGCACTACAGTATATTTGGGGATCAGAAAGAAGGGTCCCGAATAGGATTAACATGCAAGGCTTAGCAGCCAAGAATGCTGAAGAAGGAGTTTTTGCCCTTAGCAGCTCTGATCAATGGGCCAAGTACTTCAATTGCAAATGCACTGGCCATTACATCAAGGATTGTAGGCAGCCCAAGGTAAACCAATGCCCCTCTTGCAGGTTTGTGCAAGGTGGCCATAGTGCCTATTGCAAGTTACAAAAAACAATCCAATGCATTCCCCTCACTGAAGACAAAGAATTTGATAGTAACACTCCACTTAGGATGGAAGAGTTAGCTGCAGTGGTGAAGAAACAGCAGAATCCTGAGAAAGAGTCGGGTTTTCAAGTTGTTCACTATGACAACAAGAGAAAAGGCTGAGCCTGAAGAGCATGTCAGGTGCTCTGACAGCTAGAGAAAGATTCATCACACACTCCTATGTTTTCCGCATTACCACTGACAACTGTATCATTCCTATTTTCTTGCCTGGTCAAGAGGAGTCTGCTTTGCAGCTTGGTGGCAACTGTGAACCAAATGCTGTGCTTAATTCCTTTTTATATCCCACTTCCTCTACTCCAACACCCCCTCATGCACAAACCCTGACAAAGAAACAACCCCCAGTCATCTGCATCCTCAGCATCAACCAGTGAGAGATTACTCTTGAAGTACAGGTCAAGACCAAGACTGGTGACTTTGTAACCACCTCTGCCTTACTTGACAGTAGGATGCAGTCCACTTTTGTACATCAGGACTTCACCAGGAAGCATCACATCCCTCTTGACAAGCTTAGCACCCCAATACTCATCTATAATGCCAATGGAACACCCAACAAAGCAGGCCCAGTAATGCACATGGCCAAAGTACTCCTGGAATATCAGGGCCATGTAGAGAAGACTTGGGTCGAAGTGACTGACCTTGGAAGCAAGGATTTTATCTTGGGATACCCTTGGTTGACTATGCACAACCCCAAGATTGACTGGAAGAAAGGAACAGTGCAGCTTCTGGACTGCTTGGAGCTATGCAACTATGAAAGAATCTCTTGGGTAGTTCGAAGGGCTGAAGAACAGGAAAAAGAAGCAGGAATAGACATGAAAGAAGTGAAAGAGTCTCCTGCTGAAGAACCAAGGGCCTGGGATCTGGTGCCAAAGGAATACCACCCATATCTCTGGGTGTTTGAGCAGACAGAGTCCAAGTGCATGTCAGTCTGCAAATCCTGGAACCATGCAATTGAACTGAAGGACTCCTTTAAGCTGAGGAAAGGGCAAAACATCCTGCTAAGTCCACAAGAGCAAAGGGAAGTAGATGACTTCATTGACAACCAACTTTGCAAAGGGTACATTCACCCCTCAAAGTCCAAGCAAACAGTGCTGGTCTTCTTCATATCCAAGAAGGATGGAAAGAAGCATATGGTACAGGACTACCAATACCTCAATGAGCATACCGTATGCAACAACTATCCACTCCCGCTCATTATGCAGCTCGTTGACCAACTCAAAAGTGCCCATCTCTTCACAAAAATGAACTTATGCTGGGGATACAACAACATCTGCATAAAGGAAGGCCATGAATGGAAGGCCATGTTTACCTGTCACTGTGGAGCATTTGAGCCCCTCATCATGTTTTTCAGGCTCTGCAACTTACCAGCTGTTGGAGATAATGATTGTGCAGTGTGCACTCTGAGGAGGTGTTTTTCCATATTTAGATATTTAGTATTGTTTGGTTCAACTCCCTCATGTTTGGAGTTCACTGTCTTCGCATTCTTCAGTTTCTGACAATGGACTCCAGGTGATGTGCACTATATTCTACACAATTAATAGTTTCTGACAGTGGACTCCAGCTGTGCGACTCCAGCTGTTTAACACCAGCCACATTCCAGACAATGATGAATGAGATCTTCGCAGACATGTCTGCCAATGTTTTGGTATACATTGACAATCTGATGATCTTCACCCCCACCAACAACAAGGAAGAACATCAGAAAGTCGTACTTGAAGTACTCCGGCAGCTTGAAGAAAACAACTTGTTCATCAAACCCTCCAAATGTGTATTCTCAGTACAAGAAGTAGAGTTCCTTGGAATGATCATAGGGGTCAACAGTGTAAGCATGGACAGAAACAAGGTGAAAGCCATCATAGACTGGCTGAGGCCAAGAGATGTCTGAGGAGTCTGCTCCTTCTTTGGCATGGCCAACTTCTACCACAGATTCATTCAGGACTTCACTAAGATGGCCTGCCCCTTACATGACCTAACCAGGAAAGATGAATTGTTCTGCTGGACCAAAGCCAAAGAAGTGGCCTTTAACAGCCTAAAGGAAGCATTCACCACAGCACCTGTACTTACATACCCAGACAATGACAAAATGTACTGACTTGAAAGTGATACTTCATCCTATGTCATCAGGGCCATGCTGATGGTAGAACAAGGAGACAAGTGGCACCCCATAGCATACTCATCCCATTCCATGATGCCAGAAGAGCACAATTACCCGATTGTGGACAAAGAGATGCTGAGCATCATCCAGGCACTGGAGACCTGGAGGCATTACTTAGAAGGAACCACCCATGAGTTTTAGATCTGGAATGATCATCAGAATCTGACCTGGTTTATGACTCGACAGAATCTCAATCAGCAACAGGCCTGTTGGGCCCAGTACTTGTCCTGATTCAACTTCAAGTGGTTCCACAAGCCCAGCTCCACCATGGGCAAAGCTGACACTGTAAAGAAGACAAGGACTCCAGGGTGGACTTTGATAGAAGTCCTAGAAGTCCTAGGGGTTGTCAGTGTGTGTGGGGAGCAATAGGTTCACCCCTAAGGGACTCTGGAGCACAGGGAGTGGAGCAGAGAAGTCCTCAAGTAGTCGACCAGTGAAAAGCACAAGTCTGATGGTCTTGTAGAGTGTTAGCGGTTGGGGGTGGTGACAGGAGATGAGATGGTCATAATTGGTGAGCAGTAGTGGTGCAGTGAACAGTCGGTGAGCATTAAATGGTCAGTGAACAGTAAATGGTGCGGTAAGAGCTAAAATGGGAGCTTCATTCCAAGTCCCTATAACATCACTTTATAGTCTGGGAATGCCCAAGACTTAGGTACAACTGTAGGAACCCGAGTCTAAAGAAGAAACAAGAATAAACTAGTCGAGAGAACATGAAATAAAGCAAAACTGATGGTCTTTCAGACTTATTGATGGACTTGCATCTGGTCAACTGGTCCTACTGTACAAGATAAGAAGGGGGGGTGTGAAGATAGAAACAAAAGGGGCATAGAGACCATACAAAAGGACATGAGATGTAGGGATACCACCATAGAGACATACCACTCTCTACAATGCGCTCAGCAGGAGAGAAGACTTCACAGTAGGCAATAAAGATAACAACCAGCATGTGCTGGTTATTCACCCAGAGACCATTGGAGTACAGGAGACGAAGAACACTTCAACACCCATGATCCTGTTAAGGATATTGATTGCGCATTTTTGGGTGAGAAGGGAATTCCTTTTGTGTGTTAATTGTGGCAACTGTTTGCCAATGTTTACTGTGATAGAATATTGCGCAGAGTCCACTGTCAACTGTTCTTCAGTTTCTGACAGTGGACTCCAGGTACTGTACTTAGATACTCCCCAAATTCAGTTTCTGACAGTGGACTCCAGCTGTACTCAGCTGCATTTATCAGATCCTCCATCCTAGCAGCAACACCCTCACCAATGTCATTTCCCATGAAACAATCAAGCTCCTGGCACTGGTTCAGGCCCAACTGGAGGTGTTGGGGTATACCATCTCTGATGGATGTTGCATGAAGAATGGGAAAGTGTTTGTGCCCCTGGCCTGTTGGCCTTGGGTTCTGTATCTACATCATGACGCCCCACTAGCAGGCCACCCCAGAGTAGAGAAAATGCTGGAAGAAATCTGGCACTGCTACAATTGGCCAAATATTGCCAAGGATGTCCAAGACTATGTGAAACACTGCGCTCACTGTGCACAGGTAAAGCCCAGTAACCAGCCACCAGCAGGAAAGCTATAGCTGCTTCCCATACCCACCAGGCCTTGGGAAGACATCTCCATAGACTTCATCACCAGACTACCAGAGTCCAACTCCTATACTACCATCCTCATGGTAGTAGACTGGTTCTTGAAGGCTGTCAAACTAGTACCCTGTGACACCACCTACACCTGAGTGGACCTCACCGGGATATACCTGCACCATGTATGGAAACACCACAGACTCCCCTGCAATATTGTATCAGACCAAGGCCTGCAGTTCACCTCCAAGCTTATGACCAATCTCTGCCGCCAGCTCCAGATTGAGCAGTGGCTCTCCACAGCATACCACCTACAAACCGACAGGCAAACAGAATGGATGAACTGAGAGGTTGGTCAATACTTGTGTCTCTATTGTGCCAACCACCCAGAGTCTTGGTCTGAGTGGTTGCCACTTGCCCAGTTCACCATCAACAACCAAGTCTCCTCTGCCACCAGTAAAAGTCCATTCCAGCTCACCCACACCTACTCCCCAGCTGTTGGCATCAAACCAACAGTTACCCTATCCCTGACTGCCAATAACCTCACCAACCAGTATGCTTTGCACCTTGCCAATGCTCAACACTGTCTCCACCTCTCCCAAGAGTGCATGAAGTGTTCCAGTGATCACACTCGCTCCAATGCCCCCACCTATCACCCAGGCGATAAAGTTTGGCTTTCCTCCAAACACCTCCATACTCTACACCCTGCTAAACTCCTCAATTGATGGCTCAGACCCTTCTCTATCCTCAAGCACATCAGACCCAATGTTGTTTGCCTCCAGCTGCCATCCTCCTTCTGCATCCACCCTGTAGTCAACATTTCTTACCTCAAGCCCTATCTCACACCCCTTCCAGGCCAGCCCACTCCGACACACTCCACCCACCTGGTTGTTCTGCCATTTGACACTGATGGTGAATATGAGGTAGACTACATTGTTGACTCTCACCCCTGCAGCTGTGGACTACAGTACTTAGTCCACTGGAAAGGCTACAACACCTCTGAATACACCTGGGAACCGCACTCCAACCTCACCCATGCACCCAATGCCATCAATGCATTCCACTGTGCCCACCCTTCTGCCCCTTGCTCCATCTCCTCCCTCAACATCCACACTCTCTTTCCTGGCCATCCTCTGATCCATCTGGAATCTGGATCTTAAGAAGGGGAATGTGTTATGTTTTGTGCCTCCAGCACTACACTCTTGCTCCTTCTTTCCTACACTCCCTTCTTTAGACATAGGTACCCATGCCACAGCACCATGACTCAGTAACATCCACCCTTGCTCCCACACCACATCAGCATTCACTTACAGCATAAGGACACCTGACCAAGGTAGTGCAAAGCCCCTTTTACCTAAGCAGCTGACACCATAGCAACTGTGGATGGCACCATCACTCACCATACTTGTGCACCACAATCCCACACCAATGACATTACTCCTGCATATCATATGATTCTCTTAATTCCTTTTCCCTCCAATTGCAGAACTCCTGCTATTGCACTATCGCTTGTCATCCTATTCCACACCAATAGCTGTTATCCCTCAGTACTGCCTCTCTCGCATGGACCAGGCCAGTTTTCCTCTCACACTTTCATCTTTAGTAACCTGGCCTGCCCTTATGCTATTCAAATGGAGTTCCAACTTAGGTAGCTAGTAGTATATAAACCCCCCATGTAATTGTCAGAACTCCAATTGATTCTTCTTGGGTCTTCCCTCACAAGGCACCTGCTCTACTAGAAGCTCGATTGATACCATTATCTCTTGTACACTTTTGTACACCCTTTACTATGCAGCCAAAGGTACTCAGTGCCCAAGGTTGTTTCAACTACTGCACCAGTACTGGCATACCCAGACAATGACAAGCACTATTGGCTAGAAAGTAATGCCACCACTTTTACCACCAGGGCTGTACTACTGGTCAACAAGGATGAAAGGTGGCACCTTGTAGCCTACACCTTGCATGTGATGACTCCTGAAGAGCAGAATTACCCCATTGCAGACAAAGAAATGCTCAGTGTTATGATTCAAACATCCTTGATGTCTTGCATGGACTATGCTATACTTTTTCCTTTGCTTGGCATAGCTCACTCACTAGCCCTTACCTTCCAGACACCTCTCTTATGCCCTACAAAGCCCTCACTAGTGCTTACCCTTTGCTGCCTACATACCATGGCCCTCCATTACCATATTTGGCCTTGCTCCTAGCCCCAGCTCCCTGCATGTGACCTACAGTCCCATGGTCACCTGACATACAGTGGCTCAAACAATTGTCTGAATGTTTGCATGTTTTTCACTAATGACAATATTCCCTGACAACCATTAATCCTCACCTCATATTATTGGTGTATGAAATGAAGATCTTACTCTTGGCTACAGGATTGGTATATAGTGCAAAAGATTTGGATGAAATCTGATTGAATGACAGCAATTTCAAAACAACCACTCATTTGGACAATTGTTTGACATTTAATTTCCATTATATAAAGTAGACCCTGAAGTACTGTAAAGTGCTTATGTATCTTAGTTAAATGCTCTATTATGTTATTGTTATGTAACCTTCTATAAGGAGACATATATAAATCCTTCTATCATATTATTTTCTTCCCACCCTCACCATGAAACTCATCTCTGCTGCTCAAAGAAATAACATTATTTCCCTGGCTTCTCTTCAGATCTCCTGCTGCCAAATTGCTTTCCAAACTGGCCTAGGCAAGTCTACTGTGGCCACAATACTCCAGGAGATCAGATCTGAAGAGAAAAAGCTTCATGCTGGTTGTCCTTCCAAGCTTACATCTACCAACAAGTGTGCCATTGTCCAGCAAATCATTACTGGCAAGGCCAAAAATGTAGTCCAGGCCACTCATTTCATCAATTCCATTATTGAATCTCCTGTCTCCTCACAGACAGTGAGGAATACCCTGAAAGAGGCCTCATTAAAGGCTGTAGTAAAGAAGAAGAAACCCCTTCTTTCTGCTAGCCATAGAAAAAGAAGATTGGCCTTTGTCCTCAAGTACCAATATTGGACTGTAGAGGACTGGAAGAGGATTATTTGGTCAGATGAAACTAAGATCAATAGGATTGGATCAGATGGACAGGAGTACATACAGAAAAAGAAGGGGGAAGGCCTGATTCCTAGAGAGGTCAAAGGTATAGTCAAGTTTGGAGAAGGTTCTCTGATGGTATGGGGCTGCATGGGATGGAATGGAGTGGGGGTTTTAAGTGAGGTTGAAGGGAGGATGGATGCTGAACAGTATGTGGCAATTTTGAAGGAAGGATTGCTGCAAAGCATGAAAGAATCTGGCATTTCTGAAGATGACATTATTTTTCAACAGGATAATGATTCCAAACACACCTCAAGAAGAGCTCAGGAATGGTTCTAGGAGCAAAACATCAAGCTTCTAGGTTGGCCTGTACAATCCCCAGACCTTAGTCCCATTGAGCACAGTTGGGGTCACCTTAAAAAATGCCTTTCTGGTTATCCCAATGCACCTATTAGAGTTCATCAGTTATGGGACAGGGTGGTAGAAGAATGGGGCAAAAATATCTGTGGAAGAGTGTCAAAAATGGATAGAAAGTATGCCTAGAAGGATCCAAGCAGTTATCAAGGCTAAGGGAGGTCATATCAAGTATTAAATACCATATTTTGTACAAAGTCAAACAATTGTCTGAATGAGTGGTTGTTTTGAAATTGCTGCCATTCAATCAGATTTCATCCAAACCTTTTGCACTATAGACCAATCCTGTAGCCAAGAGTAAGGTCTTCATTTCATACACCAATAGTGTGAGGTGAGGATTAGTGGTTGTTAGGGAATATTGCCATTAGTGGAAAACATGCAAACATTCAGACAATTGTTTGAGCCACTATACAATTTGTCAGTGATGCCTTGCTGCACAGTCTTGCTCCCAGTCACATGACCCCATATGTGATATGATTTCAACCCTTGCATAGCCCCTCCATAGCATAGACCATAGCACTAATACCCCCACATACAGGCACACAATCCTTAGACCACTCCCACTATAGACACACCCACATACAGCTTTGCTCCTGCAGCACAGGCACTGGCTTACATGCCACCTCACAGATGACCATGGTATATTATCAACCATAGTCCTTTGCCCTGACACCACCACTGGCTCTCCATACATCCTAGTCCTGCCCTGCAGTCCCACATCATGCCATAGTCATGACATCTTGTGCCATGATTACACCATCACTCATTATCACATAGCCCTTGTCCCTTGGTCTATAGCAATACTTGCACATGAATACCTGATAAGGCATAATGGACTCCTGACCAATAGTTATTTGCCCATACTCATATTTGTTACAATTACACCATACTCAATGCTACACTCAGGCCCCAATACACTTTTTCCTTGACTCTGGCCCTTAGCTCAGTCACTCACACTCCCTCACTACAGTTCCAGCACCCTATGATGCCCTATGATAAGTGCTCCTCACTTCCTCATCACCCTACAGTTACCACTCGCCTTTATTCCTACCATGGTTCCCTGCATGTGATCCACAGTCCCATGGTCACATGACTATACATGATCTATCAGCAATGCCTTATGGCACAGCATTGCACCAGTCACATAACCCCACACATGATACAATCCAGACCCTTACACAGTCCCATGCCTTATAAACTAGGCCACATCAGCTAACAGTAGGCAACAGCACTTATAGCCATCCAGCTGCTTGAGGCATAGACCCTGGACTCCTTCACCATTGCCCAGCATGCACATACACACACACATGGCTCATCAAACAATCCTCAACAATGGCTCATGTGCCCTGGATATGTCTATGACATGTCACCACATCACAATTCTAAGCCCTGACATCACCCTTGGCACTCTGCTCCCACTCTGCAGTTCCACATCATGCCATATCATGCCACAGTCATGCAATTGCTCAACATTGCACTGCCCTCATCCCTCAGCCTATAGCAATACTTGTGCATAAGCACTGGTATGACTCACACAGACTCACGGCCAATAGTCATTCACCCTCACCCTGGGTTATGTCTTATGCTGCATAAGCCATGCATAGCCACACACTGCCACACACTGCCCTGAGCATAGCCCTGCTCACACAGACCAAGACTTGCCCTTAATCCATAGAGACCCATGAACTCTGCAGACCATATATGGTAACTAAGCCAGCCCTTGATGAACCATATGTAGTAATAGTGTACAAATACAAACAAACCCTGTAACAGTATACAAACCCCTGCCACTACCCTCCTAGACCCCAGTCTATCATTAGTGGGTAGTGGCCCTCATAAGCACTACTACACTAATGCTGCTATATGACTAGGGTCTTGGAGGCTATCAATGGACTGCTGAATACATGTTCTTTGCCTTCCCCTTCATTATGACTGACCAGTAAGACCTATGACAGCAGGACTCCCCTTGAAGGCATATTACAACTCTTATCATCACTCATTGACATTCACCACTACTAGCCCTAGGCTTGACAGCTCAGGCTCAAGTTGTTTCAATATCCTTGATCCAGGGTTATGCTACTGCACTACCTCTAGCATAGCCATGTATTGCCCCACACTATATCACACAGCCTTGAGCATAGCCCCACTCACACAGACCATATAAGACAACAGAGCCTGCCCTTACAAACCCATATGTAGCAATAGTGTACAAATAGGTACAAACTCTGTAACAGTATATAAACCCTTGCTCATAGCCACCAAGCCCTCAGTCTATCATTGATGGGTGGTGGCCCTAGTATCTTGGCCTAACCCCCTTAATGCTAATACTGCTATAGGGTCTTGGAGGCTATGATGGGATATTGTCAATATATGCCCTTAGCCTCTCTTCATTGTCTCACTTGACCAGCAAGCCCTTCACTTGATGCCCTTAGACTCTCCTTGATTGTCTGTTGCAACTCTCACCATTGCCACCACTAGCCCTAGGCTTGACAGCTCAGGCTCAAGTTGTTTCACTTAG
>JBBPTI010000473.1:1331-13812 GCA_038093995.1 Tylopilus aff. callainus | reverse complement strand
ATGAGGAGGAGGAAGACAAAGAAGGAAAGGAAAGGGGGGCAGAGGGTGCGGAAGATCAGGTGTCACCCGAGGAGGCCCGACGGCTGGGAGGGGATGTAAGTATGCTCACGGAGATTATGAGCAAAGTCACTATCTATTGACTTGCTCAGCATGGCGGGCTGAGTGCGCCATGACGTTGGGCAAACTGGTTGTATTGCTGTAGATTTCAGCCATTGCAGCATGCCAGTTAGAAGGGTCAGCACTAGCCTGGGTCGTGTATACCAGTTGGATCACTAATCGTATTACAAGCGGACGAATGGCAATATATTACTACCAGTGCACAAGGGATGATTATACACATAAAACTCTGCCATTAAATAGATTGATTGCATCAACCTCTGGCGTTACCCTTTTATCAAACCAGGTCTGTATGCTGTCGGACAATAACTTGGTCATGCACCGAGTACATAACCAGTCGTCCCTTTTCCAATCCCTGTATGGCTCTGAACGGACATCAAAGATCTCTTTAATGAGTTGAGAGTATGAGATCGACTTAGTCTCTTCCGTGAAAGAGACAAGTAATTCAAGTGGTCCTCTCCTCTCGGATGACAAGAAACCCGCGAGGGTCGAAGGTGCAATTGCTAGGGTCATGTATGGCCAGTCTACAAGAATGAACTCTTTTGGTGGACAAACACGTTTCCGAAAAGCCAACTTACTACAAGAACTCCACAACGAATCTCTTTCGGAAAGAGTAGACGACCCTTTGCATCGGCTGCCTGTGTAAAGCAGGTAGGCTGCATCACCATAATGAATGGGCTGAAGTACACACAATCAACGGTTTCTAAAAAGTGACCATCAAGTATGAAGTGCCGCCGAGTGGCTAACAGTGCTCCCCCGCTGGTGATCGACGCAACCTCGGATGCAAAGGAGGCGCGGGTCATGGCCTGCCAAGAACCATACCAGTGCGGGTCAATAGGAAGGAAAGGTCCTCTCCTGAAGGCGTCTAGTGTGACTGCTGGTCCATTCCAGACGAGGTAAATATCATCTCTATTACCAAATCCTGTGCGTAAACCTTGAGGAAGCGTTCATCGCGGAATGGAGAGGTACTTACGTCTGCATTGCGTGGTATGCTTCATCAAGGCCCACCTGGCAAGGTTCAAGAGGAAGGCATGTACCTCGTCGACACCCAGGAGTTCAGTTTCTTCCAAACCCAACAAAGAGGCTATTTGTTTCGAAATGAATAAACCTTCGAGCTCGTCATTGTCGTATCCAAGTCTTTCATCTGCTCCTGGCCCAAATACCACAGTAAGAAGCCAGAACCCATAAACGGATTTCTGGAATCTCAACGATTCGGCAGTTGAGAGTCGACTGCTTCTAGACCTCGGGTCTTTCTCTCTTCAAGGGGTGATTACTGAGATATTGCCAACATCACGAAGTACGCTTACCGCCAGCTATAGATATCTTCGAGTGCTCGGATGGTGACAGCGTGGTCTCGCAGAAGCCGTGCCTGTGACGGCGTGACCGTGAAATCTTTAGCAAAATCCGCTTCCCGGTGAAGTTTGTGTGTCAATCCCAAAGAATAGGTACCACCAAGGTACCTGGCAAGGCGCATGGCCTGCGGTAACGCAGGGCCAAGTTGATTATGCGCTACAGCACGGAGGATGGAGTTTTGCCGACATCGAAATACAGAGTAAATGAACTTTGAGGATAAAATGAAAGCCTGCAAGCTCTGAAAATCGGACAGAGCCGTTAGGAGGCAGTCCACGAGATCAGCATCGAGTGAGAATGCTAGTAGGGACCCGGAATTCGACATGGCTAAGTGAAGAGGTCACAAGTCCTGTATATGTCGCCGTTGGTGAAGACGGTGTCAGACACACCTGGATGCTTTTTTAAAGCTGACAGGGAGCATGGATGAGCCTCAGCTAGGAACCCGTGAACGAGTGGTATTCGTGGTATTACAGGAGATGGGCCACCAAAACGAGTTGATGGGCACGAGTAGACCACCTGCGGAGCAGTTCCACCATGTCACGGCGATGTAATGTCTCTTTTCGCTAATAGGTTCATCCTGCAGTCACGCCGGAAGATGATTCATATACTGTACTTGCGTTCACAGAAAAGTACACACGCTAGACACTGGTCTGCGGCGACCTGTCCCGATCGTCTCTTCATCTTCCAATCTGAAGCATATGTCAACACAAGTTCCTCCCATGCATACAAAGCAAGCTGTACCCACACTACTGAAATAAAACTTTGATACTCCTGCCACAACTGACATGAACGTCAATACTGCGGTGAGTACAGTATGTAAATTACCGGTGGCATTCCACGCCCATGTCAACATATATGGTCGATGGCACAACCATATGCAGTTGCGCGGCTGGAACTTACGGCAGTTCAAGAACCCTTGACACCAGAGGAAGCCCTTTCGTTGCTTGGTCCAAGAAGTTCCAATAAGGGTCCGGCCGCCTGACTGATGCAGCGCATCAGCCTGGACACGTTGACAACCAGCTCCTGATGATATTAACCGCAAGGAGATGGCGTATAGAGAGTTGGTAACTGGCAGGAGTTCATTAATGTCTTCGGTCTCAAACACCGACAGTTTTGCTGCAAGTTGGATGAACACGTAGAATCAGTACTACCTTGCCTTACAAACCATCCACCTGCCTTCCACCCCTTCTTTGGGTCGCAGCTGCCCATCCTGGCACCTCTCCTGTACCCATTCATCAAATCGCAAAGCGGTCGCCTCGGTGCCAAAACTATCGAAGAAGAGTCGTTTTCCCAGCCACATCTGTGAGTCGTCGGAAGAAGACAGTTCCCGGTACGCGTTTCGAAGGACTGTCCAGGCCGTGTCGCGTGCCTTTGAACGGAGCTGGGAAACTAGTACATATACCGCATTTCGTGGTAGGTCGTGGAACATAGTTGTTTCCTTGGCATTCAAGGATGGCATCGGACGTGACAAGGGAAATAGGTGTTCGAATGCGTCAGGTTGGGACAATTTTTCGAATTGAACAAAATTCGAGGTGCGCAAGCTGCGAGCCAGTGCTGAGATCCACAAATAGGCAGCGGACGGTCGTCCCAGTAGGTCTGGAACAAGGTATTTTATCTGTTCAAAATAAGTTTGTTGAGAGGGATAGGAGATAACAAGTCGGTGGAGGAGCAAGATTAAGACGGTGGTGAGACGGAATGGCTGTGGAGCTGAGCTCGCTGAATAAATGTACGGCACAAGACGAGACAGGATCGACGTTGTTTGCACTGGCGAGTCAAAGATGACTGACAAATAAAGCGAGGTCTCGTAGACTGGGGTCACAGATAAGTTGATATATGTCTTGGACCTTGTCGTATCAACTCACTGACCTTCCAGCACAAAGTCATCTTGCCTGCCAGACGCGAACAGACCCTCGCGCAGTTTGCCTGTATGCACGGAGCATTGATTAATTGCACCGACCTACGCGAGTGCGATATCCTCAACCTCACTCACGAAATAGGATCAAGATATTCTCTTGGCTGTCCTTCTTTTGCCTTTGCACTAACTTGATTTGGGGCCCGGCAGGGGAACTAGCCATGTACAAACCCCAGAACGCCTTGAGCTACTCATCGAATGTATATCAACGTCAATGGTTCATCAAAGAGACAACCGAGACCAGGATGGCGCACTTTCTTGTTGATAAAGGTCCTGAACTCTTCT
This sequence comes from Tylopilus aff. callainus, assembly GCA_038093995.1. Taxonomy (NCBI): domain Eukaryota; kingdom Fungi; phylum Basidiomycota; class Agaricomycetes; order Boletales; family Boletaceae; genus Tylopilus; species Tylopilus aff. callainus. Next base: position 10,148 of record JBBPTI010000473.1, on the reverse strand, counting down.
TGCACAGAAAATTCCTTCAACCTATGTGGCTCAGCGTTGTCGTGAACGAAATCACCAGTGTACTTACAATTCACCATCTTTATCGAGACCACTGCTACGACTGACAGAGGCAATGTGCTCCATACGACGATCATGCTCGTTTGAGGTATTGCTCCTTCGTCCGCCCTGTCTAGCGTTAGCGGTTGCTCCGAGCTGAACGCCCGATTGAACAACGCGTCGACCCCGCCCTCGTGATACCCAGCCGGACGATCTCATATGCCGCTTCACTAAGACGAAAATACTCGGTCGGAGAGGGTGTCGTACCTGTGAGAGCTGGCATTTCCCAGGCCCGTAATGTGGTGTTAATACGAGTCATGTTAACCTAGCACACTATGCAGTCACTGGATGTCAAACACTGAAAAGTTCAAACAATACAAAAATTTCATTCAGTTCCTCCGTCGGTTACATCGTCCAATCAATAAATCTGTCTAGTCACGTCAAGGTATGCGATCCTCAGCCATCGCGCCAAGTTCCTATTTCCTCTCAAAGCCATTCACCGTTGAAAGCCCACAGGTAGATGGTCTTCACAATGTGAATGGTAAGGGCGTAACCCGTAATCATACCAAGCAAGTAGGCGTAGAACATTGGGTCAGGAGGCGTCATCTGCAGGGCCGAGTTGATCTTGGGAATGTACGGGATGGCCATCGACACACAAGCCATCCCGAATGTAACGAGTACCACAGGGAGGGAGGCTCGTGATTGGAAGAAAGGAACCTTACGGGTTCGAAGGAACTGAATGATGAAGAGCTTTCGGGGTGTCATTAGGGCGTGGTACACGACACATGCCAAATTTCATACCTGGGTTAGGGAACCCTCCAAAAACCAGTTTGTCTGCGCAAGTGGGACAAGCGGGGAGTCTAACGTCCGAATCTTGTAGTGGAACCTTGGAGAGAGTGAGGTAAAATGATTAAAACGAAAGGATAACCTACCAGTTGATGCAAAATGTAATAATGTCAAACGGACTGGAAAAAGGACCTAGGCAGACCATGAACCGAACGATGGACCAGGCACTCCATGTCTTAGGACGCTCGAGGTACTCGGGATCAACGTTGTCCCTGTAGCGGATAAGGGCACTGTTTAAACAAGGGGAAAAACACAAACCAAGGAATGGACGCCTGAGAGAAGTCATAGAGTAAATTCTGCACCAATAGTTGTAGCGGTAACATCGGTTGGTATGGCAACCAAGCAGAGGCCACTGTAGATCCAATATGTTATGCTAAGACCCCCCGGCGAGACCATAGAACGTACCCAAGACGGAGAAGACATTCCCAAAGTTCGATGAGCATGCCATCTTGATGTATTTGACAGTGTTCAACAGCCTTTTTGGGCGGATTAAGTCTCTTGACTGAACCGCTGCATTAGAAACATACGTGATTCTGCCCTCGACCACGCCGCGTGCAACAACATCAAGGCTCTTTTCCAGTAGAATAACATCCGCTGCCTCTTTGGCAATCTCGGTTCCCGAATCTACGGATATGCCAACATCAGCGCCACGAATGGCGAGGGCATCGTTAACCCCATCTCCAAGGAATGCGACGGCGCGGCCACCACCACCTGCTCGTATAGCCTTGACCACTTCAAGTTTTTGGTATGGTGACAACTTTGCGAAGATAACAGCACGTTCAATAGTCTCGTTTAGAAGTTCGCGATCCTTGGCAAGCTCAGCAAGTTGAGGTCCTGTAACGATTAAACTTGATTCATTGACACATTCACAGCATGTCGCTTCTTCATCCTTTGGGGACCGTGCATCAGTTACTTCCGCGAGGTTGAGAGGCTTGAAAAGGCCGAGGTCACGGGCAACTTTGGCAGCTACCGCTGGGGCATCTCCGGTAAGAATGCGCACCTAGGCCGCATTGATGAGTTTCCCAACAACGGCATCAATAAGATGGGTCGCATACCTGGATATGAAGGTTTCCAAGTTTTTGGATTGCTTCAGCAGCGTCCGGCTTCAATGGATCCAACAAGGCGACAAAACCAACGAAAATCAAGTCCTCCTCGTCCTCGGTAGAGATGGACGCATCCGGTTTGACAGGTGCCTTACGAGCAGCGATGGCGATCAACCGAAGTCCATCTTCGTTCAGCCGCTTGGCGGAGCTGAGGATTTCGAGACGATCAACTTTCTCCAAGGTGGTGGATGAACATGAGTCGAACGTGTTGTCTCCTATCGGTTTCGAGAATTCCTCAGGCTTCAAGGCGGAGACACACCGCTCCAACACCTCCTCCACGGCCCCCTTGGTTATAAGTAATGCTTCTCCCTCACGCGCAGAGGGGCAGCGCGCAAGGACAGAGAGCATGCGACGCGTAGAGTCAAATGGAACCTCGCCAAGTTTAGTCCAACCCTCTAGTTGGGCATCACTGGGAGAACCTTTCTCATCTTCGCAGATATAATCCACGATAGCACGGTCAATAGGGCTGCGAGATCCCGTTTGCAGCAAAGAGTTAATGAAGGATAACTTGATCGGAAGGTCCGAAAGTTCGCCTCTAGCATTAACTGATTTAGCCACACGAACGAGGTCAGCGGTCAATGTGCCCGTCTTGTCAGAGCATAGAACGTTGACTGCACCCAAGTTTTGGATGGCATCGAAACGCTTTACAATGACTTTCTGCCTGGCAATGCGAACAGCCGACAGAGCCAAGTTGGAAGTCTTTGCAATCACAAATGAACGCTCAGCGATGATCGGAGGAAAAGTGAAGATACTCACTACTATCATGGGAAGCATCTCTGGGGTAATTCCAACGGCAATTGCAATTGCAAACATGACAGCGCCCTTCCAGTCCTTACTAACTGCTCCTTGGACAACAAACACTGCTGGTGCCATCACCTGTAACGTATGACCAAGAGTTGGTACGAGTTGGGAACCAGGTTTGCACTCACCGCCATGAAACCCAACAGGACATAGCTAACTTTCCTTATGCCCATCTGGATAGCATTCTCTGGCCTCTTCCTGTTAAGTTCCTCGGCAATGGCAGCCGTGTACGTGTCCTTTCCGGTAGAGATCACAATCGCGCGGCCATTTCCAGCTGCAACCGATGTGCCAGCCAAACAGATGTTGTGGTTGTCCAAGAGATGGAATGGCTCAGACTCGTCCACGGCAGTGATACGAACGATCTTGTCGATCGGCAATATCTCCCCTGTGAGAGACGCCTGTGTAATAGAGAGGGCTTCGGCAGAGATGATGACACAATCCCCAGGAAATACATCGCCACCTAAGAAAGCCTTTGAGTTGAGACACGATGCGAACACGGAGGAGCATACTGGCGACAGCGATCACATCACCGGGAACTACGTGCCTGAGATCGATCTCGAGTTCCCGAGGAGTAAAGTTGACGCGACGAATGACACGAACGCGGGTGACGATCGACTTGACTAACTTGAGAGCTTGAACCATAGATTTCAACTCTTGCCAATATCTATACGACAAAGGTGCGAGTGTCAGTAGAAATGACAAGGTAGGATGGAGGGAAAGCACCTCAAAGATGTGGAAGCGACAACCATGGCTATCATGACTACAAAGGTTGGCACAGAGTTTGTTGCGATGTTGATCAGGGCGAGGATCGTCAGAAGTACGTTGAAGGGATTCCAAAGAGCAGTCCATAAGATCGACAGCGCGGCCAAGGGACGTTCGTTGACTGGTGTGTTCAAACCGTGGATGCTGAGAATATCAGCAGCCATTTCCTCTGTCAGCCCATCGGGGCTCCATGTCGGCTCCAGCCTGGACGGACAATGAGAAAGAGATGGAAGACGTGCACGCAAAGCCTACTCGAATATGTCCGACACAGGAACACGGGCAAGTCGAGCGAGTTTGGCAGTAATTTCGGACTCTTTGGTCACAGACTTGGATATGTCCGGACCGTGCTTCTCTGATTTACCGCCGGTCCTGAAGCGGGTAGGAAGGAGGTTCAAGGCAGGAATGACATTAAATGTGAATCGCATGATAACTTGTGTTCGGGGCTTGTGTACAGATCAATATTCACAGATGCAGTCGGCTGGCACAACATGCATACCTGAATTTCTCTAAAACAGGCGTTCAAGGGTGTGTTACCTGTGGAGGCGAGCAGACTAGCGGCGAGTTAGACAATGGTGCATGGCGAGGAAACTGGACGCACAAAGACGCAGGTATTGGCGTACAAAAACTCCCATCTGTTGGTTAGTGTCTCTGAGGAGGGCACGTAAAGGCTTTATAGGCCAGAAAAGTTTTCGAATCTCCGACGCGACAGGTCCGGAAGGAAGACCGCATGACAGGACTCCGGCGTTAGCGTTGGGTAAATTTGCCATTGGCCGAGGCACTGCTGCAGGTCGCCTTTTTATTTTCTCGTAGTGCAGTTTCAGCTCCGGGGGAACCACACATGGCAGAAATCTCGTTCCGCGTTGCCCAGGCCTGAGCCTTGATGGAGTTTCAGTGATAGGTGGTCTGATCGCGGGTAGTCATTTGCAAGCGAAGGCGGTGGCCGGGTGTGGGTCGGTGAGAGAGACAAACACACGCATCCTGCAACGTACGGAGCCCTGGTACCTCCATCGAGGCGTGATCACCGTGAACGTCCCACAATCGTGTTCGGGCTCAAACTTCTGGGCCGTGATGTCTTTTTCAAGTCGGAAATGATTACAGCAAGGCTCACACACTCCCCAACGGACATTAACTTGCCACAGTGGTAGGTACCTTGGATGTCGACTGCAGGGTCTTTATGTCGTGCGGATTTAGCCTCTGTCAATTTGCCAGTGCTCTTGGTGCGATCGGGGCCATCTTATTCGAGTCGTCAACCGCACTGCATCGGAGTTGGCAACACAAAACCATCTTTGCACAATCCTCGGATCAACAGCCTTGGATGGTACAAGGTTATATATACACAAGTGGCAACTGCTGCCCCTGGTCATTTCCATTCTCAACACTTCCTTTCCGAGACAGATGGGCTTTCTGTTCCCTTCTTGTCCACTTCCTTGTTCCCTTGTCTTTGCGTTTTCCCCTTGTCGGAATCGCACAAAGACTCTGGCGTGTCTTTGGAAATGGTGAGTGCCTTCTCGACGTCTCTCGTAATGCGATCCACCTCTTCACCAGGTTTCGTTTCCAACGCGGGTGCCTTCTCACTGATCTCTACACTATCTGCGGTTGCTGCCCACGCCCTCTCGAGCTCTTCTTCCCATCCAAGCTCACAACAGAGTTCACGAACAATGTCGTCACACTTTCCTAATAAAATAATGTCGTCTTGCCTGTCAAATTTTCCGACCTCTTCAAGGTTGATCAGAACGCGGGGACAGTCATCTGGCACCAAATCCACCAGGGAAGCAAACGGATGAACGGTCAACGACGTCCCGATCACTATCAACAGGTCAGCACTTCGCAACGAGCGAATAGATACGTGGAATTGAGGCGGGAGCTACCCAGCAATCAGCCAGGAGACCACTGCAGTCGAAACATTACATACGCCCTCTCCAAAAAATACAATGTCAGGTTTGACTAGCCCATTGCAGCGTTCGCACCGTGGTATCGTAGAATTAGCGACGGCGCTCTTGATCTTTTCATCGTCGTATGGGTGTTTGCAATCAATGCACCGCTGTGTGGCGAAACTTCCGTGTGCTTCGACGATCTTCGTCTCTGGGACTCCTGCCCTCCGCTCAAGTGTGTCAATGTTCTGGGTGAAGCAAGTGTGGAGAAGACTGTGTGCATGCAACACATTGATGAACGAGTGGGTCAGAGTTGGCCGATAACGACCTGGGTAGAGCTCCTTTGCAAGTATATAAACTTGGTGACGCAACGCAATCGACCACCATCAGTTGCCGTATCCTCTTCTTGCAATACAAACCTGAGCGATCACTTACAAGGTTCTGGGTTTCTTCGAAAGAAATCTATCTGAAAAACTGCCTCTGGATACGGTAAATTGAGCCGAGCCAAGTTGGCCTGGAATGAGCTGGCCAGTCAGGCGGGGTCGTCGCACTATAAGACGACGCTCACGTATAAACCTAATGTAATCAACCACTGAGCGCGAGTGCCAAGTCAACAATACGAGTGGCCTACCCGTCTCCGGTGATCGAAAATCAGGTATCCCTGCGGAAGTACTGATGCCTACCTCGGGATCCTGAGCCAGCACTCATTTTAGTCAGCAGGTGTAGCTCTTACCGGCACCTAACTACACGGCCCTGCATTAATCTCATCAAGCATGTGAAACAAAGGTGATAATCACCATGAGAAATACGTTTTGACAGCTATCGGATTTCATGTACTTGACTAGTGATTGAAGGTCATTCGCCTCTAGGACCCTTCGGGAAGGTTCGTGAGGGAATATGCGAAATTTCATTGTGACGTGCAGTTGTGCAGAGAGTCACCGTCGCTAGACCAGTGTATAGCGAACAGAGAAAACTGAATGCCTCAGGCCGGAAGTCTGTACTGGCGATGAGTATACTGATACGATCAGTCAATCGTACTTTCGGAATGATCCGTGCGCAAGTTCGAAGTCTTCAGTACTTCATCAGGTCTCCAGAACAAGCTTTTCGTGGGACGCAGGGACATGTAAATTTAATTGCAAACTTACTAGCGGGTGACGACAGATCCCTTGTGATGGCAGATTCTCATAGACCCCAGTAATTGCGTGGGTAGATATATACTGCGGTGGAACCACAGAGTCGGATGTGCCCTAGTGTGCAGAGTTCGGAGAATTCAACCCGATGAATCGTCGTCGCTTTGTCCGATTTGCCAGATGACAGAGTATACATAGATCCAGCATGTGCACCTCACAACGAACGTTAACATATGTACACATCATTCTTCATAGAAGAGCGGAACATGTCAAGATCCGGAATTTGTGCCAAGAATCGTTCAGAGTCAAGAAACGTGGCTGGTGCGAAAAAAAAATCGTACAGTGCAAGTGATAACCTGAGGTACTACTCCTGTAATAGTGGTACCGAGAGCGGTCGCCATTGTCTATCGTAGCATGAGTTCGGTGAATGCAGCCTTACAATCGCCGAAGTTCTTGCTCTTGAGGAAGTTCGACAATCTGTTCAAGCCCAGGATACTCGGGTAGGTTAAGTTGGAACCTTTCCTCTAGGGCTCTGCAAGCAAGTCAGAATCTCAACCAGATATAATTCAGGGCTCACTTGGGGATAAACCTCCCTCCGAGGAAGTGTCTTCCCTGAAAGGACCGCACTCCTTCCTTTGGCGCGGTCAAGCTTACCAGTACATTGGGCATAATACCAACCCCTTCCTCATTGCCTCTTTCAACATCCCATCCGCTAGGAATGTCCACCGAAACTACAGGTTTCTTCGAAGATGAAATAATTGGTAAAACTCTATCAAAGGGTGCACGGATAGGCCCTTTAAATGAAAACCCAAAGATGGCATCCAGGATGACATCGGACGATGAGAGGGCCGAATAAAGCGCGTCAGGGTTGACATCAGGGGGTAGAGTCTTAATTTTCATATTATCGCATTGCTTCTGCAGTCGCTGTTAAGTTTCGCGAAAGGGACAGTGAGTGCAAACGGTAAACATGCATAGAAGCGGAGTAACCTTGTAAATATCCTTCGACCCAGGCTAGTAAACGATGTCTATATCAGCAACGTCTTCAGCGAGAAGTCGTATGCAAACACAGGCACCTTGGGCATATAGATTGTCGGTTCATAGCCGAACATGCCTGGTCCCAGTGACCGTCATCTCGCTTGTTAGTGGCCCGTTAAATAACGGAGGACGAACCAAGGTGTCTTGCTGCTACTAAACCATCGCCGCCTTGATTTCCAGGTCCGCAGCAGACGAGAACTCTTGGGTACTTCCCCTTGTCGTAGACAGTCGCAAGCGCTTGGGCACACGCAAGTCCGGCCAGTTCCATTAACTTTAATAATTATCGAGCACCAGCGACGCGGGTGGGCCATCCTGTACGTACCTGGTCGATACTGAACGCTCCCAGTGCATTCATAAGCTCCTCGTCAATCTAGATGACACAAACGCTATAGTCACGGTACATGATTCGCCGACCACGAACATTCACCTGCTGAGCGAGTTTCGCTGTGAGGTACCGGATGGGCATGATGTGGTGGAAATCTGTTGTTACGTTATGGATCTTATCTACGTGCACATGAAGATGGCATAACACTGGTACTGTCATGTACCACTTTCTTCTTTTCACTCTTTCGAACCATCTAGAAGGGACTAGCCCTCTGATGTAGGTACACACCTGTACCACACCTTTCCCTCATGTTCATAGGTATATAAGTAGCCCTACAATGCTCCTGTACTTTCATTAGACTTGGAATAGTTATTCCCTCTCTTGGACCACTGCTCTCTTGAGCAACCCTTGAGTGATTCTTACATTATTCCAAGTCTACAGTAAGCAACAAAACTGTTGCAATGTCTAACCCTGATGTGGTGCACAAAGCACACCACAACCACTCCTGGGAATTTTGCTTAGCTGTAGTAGAGACAAACAAAGTACAAACAAAGAGCTACAAAACCGTCTCTTTATCATGTGATTTGGCCCAGTGGCTGTGGAGATATAGCCATTTTAAAACTGCAATGCCATTGCAACAGTTTTGTTGCTGGTGTACTTAAATCCAGAAACCTTGTGTTAGCAGAAGAAATTGTGTCAGCAATGAGTCATGTGACACAGAAATAGTTCAACATGATGTAAACACAGCCAAACACCACACCCTTTCCACTTCTTTCACCATGAAATCTCTCTCTGTTGATCAAATCAACCAAATTGTCTTCTTTCTGGAATTGAGCCAATCAATCTGCCAAATCTCTGTTTCTACTGGCTTCAATCACTCTATCATCAGTTGTATTTGTGCCAAACAC
>JBBPTI010000472.1:0-13815 GCA_038093995.1 Tylopilus aff. callainus | reverse complement strand
CCGAGTTGACACGTGCCAGGCACTCTCCCACGCCACACGGCATTCTCACGTCAACTAAGGTTTGATCGGGGATCTTTTAGGTTTATAAGTACCATGGGAATCAGTCTAACTTAGATTGGCTATAGGAATTCCGTTCGGAATTAATTCCGGCGGAAATAACCGGATTCGGCAGGATTTGACAGGTGGCCTGAGAACCACGACTGCGGACCTTAATAGTCCTTATCTATGACTCGGGATGAGTCACTCCTGGCCTAGCAACGTGTTCGGCATTTCGAAAGCGCCGTTTAAACCTAACAGAATTCCACGCTGCGTGTTTCCCACTCTTTTGTTATCTTTGCTCCTTATAGTATCTAACTTCCCACCCAATATGAATATAAAGGCTGGCCTTGGGGACAGAATTCCCCATCGCCTATTACCTACTTCTGGTACTCGGCATCTTCAGTAGTTCAATTCCGCTCGAAGCAAAGTCTCGCTTCGCTCGCCTTTGCTTCTCGCTCCCCGCTTTACTCTCACAACTATGCCTTTCCGCCCCTGTACGACAACAAATGTCTACACAAAACGTACAATCGCTTATCCGGGCTTTGTCCCCCATCCGCGGCGCTGATCGCGCTACAAGCTCCCACTTTACCAAAGGACTTAATGGAGAGTACGTGGCCGATCCCTCTTCTGTTGCTCGGCATTCAGCACTTCAGGCTGCATCGACTGTCGAGGAGGTCATCTGTATGGTGCCTAACGACTTTCGAAGTGTCCTCCGCCCCCCTCTTCTTGAGGTGGCCGCACTCGCCCACAAGGCTAATGCGGCAGCTGCTACTTTGGAGAAGTGGCAGGCTCATGAGGCGGCGGGCACATTTCCTTCCGTGCTACCCCAACACGGCGTCAATGTGCAATGCACGGCGATGTTTAGCGATAGCGCTCAGGGCCGCGAATTTAATTCAAAGCTCAAAGACACGCACTTGGGTTATCTCAAGGACTGTCTAAATTCCATGGTCATTGCCAAGACCGCGGAACTTGCTATGCTAAAAGGAAAACTCACCCCGGAGGCTCTATACGAGCTTCTATCACCTGTAGTTTCCGCTAAAGGGAACGCTCTGATTTCCAGTCAGAAAGTGCCCAATATCGTCCATGTCCATGACGGTATCCAGGTGGCCGGGTGGGTTGTTAACCCAGCCATTCAGGCGCTGTCTTGTGCAGTGCTTGATGACTGCGTTATATACGCTCACCGTATTATTTCCATCGTGAATAGTGCGGATGAAATCAGCCGGTCGAAAGCTGAAAAAAAGAAGCGTATTGTAGCTCAGGCTGACGTCGAAATGCAGGATGGATCGCCTGGCTTGTCTATCCAATCGATTGTTGATCGGGCTGTCTCCTCGGCCCTTAAGAACCTGGGCAAGCCAACTGAGGCGAAGGTATTTACACTGCAAGGTCTTTTGCATTCCTTGCTAAACAATGACACAGAGTCGACGACGGAATGGTCCGCATCCTTACCTGCCGGGCCATCCGTCGCTGCCTCGAAGACGAAGAGGGAAGACAGGAGAACAATCCGGCAGCCCTGGAAATGCTTCTGCCCCATCTTCGGGGACTTCAGGACCTCAGCCGTCTCGTCGAAAGAAACGAGACAATGGCAATCATGGACGAAGCAAGAGCGATGTATCAGTGGGAAATGCAAAGGGGAAACCCAAGGGACATGCCAAGGGCAAACAGAAGAAGAGCCCAAAGACTTAGTACGTACCCTTGGAACGGAGGCAAGGCAGTTTTCCTCGGTTGGTTCAGTAGACAGGTTGATGAGTGGATCATCGAGCTCTTGGGATTCATTGATGAGGACCTCTTCCTTTCCGATGAAGAGACTTTGTTCCCAGACGAAGACGATGCTTTGTTGTACTATAATTACTCTTAGCACGCAGCTCGAACAATTTAAGTATCCCTTCCCTCATACAATTCCTGATTTGTTGTGCCGCCTCCCTGTACCAGTAGCTGCTCGGATACTTTGTCTATATATTCCGTCACACATTATTGATGCTTGCCGATATAGAAACATTGTGCATACTGGACCCGGAGTTAGTATTCCGAAGGAGATCGAACTTCATCTAGCTGTGGGAATTAAATATATGTTCCACAACGCCAGTCAACCTTTACTTATCACTGGCGCGTGGTCGGATTTCGAAAGACGACTACGCTGGAGAATTAAATTTGCTCTCGATGGTGAACAATCTGTTTATGATCCTGACTACGACGTCCGCATACCACATAAAGCCAAAGGACCGTCACTACCGCACTATATGGAAATCGCGCTCTCAAAGGGCCGTGACTTTGTTACATCAACATCTCACAATATACCTTCTGAGCCACCCGTAGACTACCACTTTAAAGCGCTTGGTCCTCGGGTTAAAGATATTCATAAGTTTTTATCTGACAACGATTATATTGTCACACCAACCGATAAGAACCTCGGCATTGCGGTGTCTAAGCGCACCTGGATTATACAAAAAACTCTAGAAACGATCAGTAACCCACTGGACTACCGGAGGCTTACGAAGTCTGAGGCGAACGCCATTCTAGACCGGAAATGCACCCAACTCCGTTCACTATCCATTCTAGCAGAAGAGTGCCTCTGGCATCTCGGATCAGTAGATTCATTCCTCTTATCGAAGGTTACACCTGAAGGCGAGGAACACTACATTTCTACTTTCTATGGAATTCCCAAAATCCATAAGACACCGGTAACTTTTCGACCCATACTACCGTGTCATTCCGCAATTCAAAATCCGGCTGCCAAATTCTGCTCAAAAATGCTTAAACCGCTTATTCAAGCGGCGCCAACCATTATTCATGGTACCAAAGACTTGGCGATAAAATTAAGCAAACTCAGTTTTATTCCAGGACGACGATTTTATATTGTCACTGGGGACGTGGTAGCATATTACCCTTCAATTCCACTGGAAAAGTGTCTGTCCGTTGTATATGATATGTACATGGACTTCTATTGGAATAACCCTTCCCACCTCTTACCCGAAAGTAGGAAACAACAAGAAGCGTTTAGAATGGCGCTTTATATTGGCAACACTGAGCTTATTACACAGTTCCAAAATGTACCATATCTCCAACTCCGTGGCCTCGCCATGGGAGTAGCAGACTCACCGGACCTCGCCAATCTTTTCGGTGCCTTCTGTGAACGAAGAGATCGGATACAGGAACACCCGGACATTATTTTCTATGGCCGGTACATCGATGACTGCATTGCTTTGGTCTATGCGGACAGTGAAATCTCCGCTAAAAACTTCATAGCATCCGTAGTCAAAATTGATGGGTGTAAACTAACCTGGGATTGTGCACGTTCGCTTCCGTTCCTGGATATGCTTTTATATATGGACCATTGGGGGTCTCTCCAACACATGCCATATCGGAAAGCGAAGTCACACCTTGAAAGAGTTCCATGGATTTCCGCTCACCCTCTGGATGTTAAACGAGGAACATTCATTGGTGAGCTATCACGCCTAGCCATGCTGTGTAGTAAAATCGAACATTACTCCGAAGCCATACGGGATCTGGTAAACCTGTATGAACACCGCGGCTACCCTAGGGCGTTAGTATTAAAATGGAAAAAGGATAATGCACTAACACGGTGGCAAAAAAGGTTGGATAATTCCGACCGGGACAACCCGGAATTGTTAGTCCTGAAATCCCACTTTAATCCTGCATGGAACTATTTTCACGCAAGAGAATTGGGTGACATAATCTTAGGATACATGCGAAACTGGCTCTACTTTGCCGAACGCAAGCAGTGGTCTACGGAATACCCTGCGCCCCCTGACGATCCTGCTGATGATGTTTCCGGTCAGGTGACAAAAGCCTTTGTTACCTCGTCTGTAAGTGGAACGGAAGTCTGGATTCCTGATTTGCGGCAAACAAGTATCTTAAACCGCAAGGTTATCGTGTCGCGGAAACGCACACGGAATTTCTTTGACCTCACCAGTCTTTGGAAAAAGATTATGTTAGAAAGGCTTGATGAGCTGGAATGTATACTCGTACCCATTCTACGGCGTCCCTCTTCCACAATTTCTCTCGCCGGCACAGAATACTGGAGACACAGATCTGGTCATTTGATCTCAACTGCTGCTGAAAGTAATACCCCTGACCGGCGCTCATCATCTCCGGACACCAATCCGGTACGCCATCTGGTGCACTTCTGAAATGGAATTTCCTCCCTTAACTGGAACCATCCGGAAAAACTCGTTGACCTTATGAAGGACCCCTTTGAATAAAGGTTCGCTGACACGAGATTCTAGTACCTTTGGAACGAATCGCTTGAGTGTTTGCAACCTCTTACTCTTGTGCTAACTTCGACGAGCGAGAGTCTAGTAAGGAGCGGGTCCATTCCGGGCAGAATGACTTTTCGGAATTGCCCTACTACCAGATGACAGCCTCTCTTGCACACTACTATATTGTAGGTACTACGGAAATATTGCCCTATGGCTTTATTAATCGTGTAGAATGCAGAACCGATGTCCACCCTTGACGAGGTACTCAACTTCCAGATGGACTAAGATGTCTACGCGAACTAACCTAACCCTAACCGTATGTACTGTTCCATTCCCGGAACACAAAGATAATGGTATTTATCAGTTAACCTAACCTAACGGAACCTAACGGACCGATGGACGCCACTCCACCCCCATTCCGGGGGTTTCCGAGTTGACATGTGCCAGGCACTCTCCCACGCCACACGGCATTCTCATGTCAACTAAGGTTTGATCGGGGATCTTTTAGGTTTATAAGTACCATGGGAATCAGTCTAACTTAGATTGGCTATAGGAATTCCGTTCGGAATTAATTCCGGCGGAAATAACTGGATTCGGCAGGATTTGACAGGTGGCCTGAGAACCACGACTGCGGACCTTAATAGTCCTTATCTATGACTCGGGATGAGTCACTCCTGGCCTAGCAACGTGTTCGGCATTTCGAAAGCGCCATTTAAACCTAACAGAATTCCACGCTGCGTGTTTCCCACTCTTTTGTTATCTTTGCTCCTTATAGTATCTAACTTCCCACCCAATATGAATATAAAGGTGGGAAATAACGACTGTTCTAAATCCAGAATAAAGGTCTGATGAGTCTACCCTGACGAAATAGGCTGGCCTTGGGGACGGAATTCCCCATCGCCTATTACCTACTTCTGGTACTCGGCATCTTCAGTAGTTCAATTCCGCTCGAAGCAAAGTCTCGCTTCGCTCGCCTTTGCTTCTCGCTCCCCGCCACAATTACGTACGAAGACATCACATCCCGACGCTGACTGCTTGCAGAACAATAATCGTGCACAATGCCGATGGGTCAGAAAATGCCGGGGGGCACATCACGAAGGAAGTGGAGGTATACTGCAACATCAATGGTCACCGAGAGTTGCTCCAAGCATATGTAACCAACATCAGCATCAATGACATCATCCTAGGGTATCCCTGGCTCCATGAACACAACCCCCAGATAGACTGGAGGACAGGGAAAGTATGATTTATCCAATGTCCAGAGACGTGTAACTACAACCGCACCAATTGGAATGCACACGAACAAGAAAGACTGGAGATAGGATATGCTGAAGAAAGAAGCCAGATTAGAGCCCAATCAACAGAAGAACCCCCTGACAAGGCACTCCGGCTAATACCACCCATCTATCACCGCTATTGACAAGTGTTCTCACAAAAGGAGTCAGAGAGGATGCTGTTGAGGAAACCCTGGGACCACGCTATCGAACTCAAAGAAACCCTCAAACCAAAAAAGGGATGGATCATTCCCCTTAGCCCAAATGAACAAAAGGAGGTGGAGGATTTCATCGACGATCAGCTGCGAAAGGGGTATATCTGCCCATCGAAATCCAAGCAAACATCGCCAGTCTTCTTTGTCCTGAAGAAGGATGGCTGCAAACGGATGGTTTAAGATTACTGATACTTGAACGAGCACACCGTTCGGAACAACTACCCGCTCCTGCTAATCTCCCAACTCATAGACAAACTCAAGGATGCCAAGATCTTCACCAAGATGGATCTCTGGTGGGGATATAATAATGTCTGAATTAAGGAAGGAGATGAGTGGAAGGCGGCTTTTGTTTGCCACAAAGGGGCCTTTGAGTCCACAGTAATGTTCTTCGGACTTTGTAACTCCTCTGCCACCTTTCAGATGATGATGAATGAGCTGTTCACAGATATGCCCGAGGTAATCGTCTACATCGATGACTTACTAATATTCTCCCAGGATGGAGACCAGCGAAAGCATGAGAAAAAGGTACTGGAAGTGTTGGAAAGGCTGGAGAAGAACAACTTATTCGTAAAGCCGGAGAAGTGCTCCTTCTCTACCAAAAGTGTGGAGTTCCTGGGAATGATAGTGACTCCCACCGGGATACGGATGGACCCTGCAAAAGTAAAGGCGGTCATGGAATAGCCGGCCCCAACCACTTTGTGACAGACCAGGGGCTTCCTCGGACTCGCCAACTTCTATCGCCGTTTCATTCAAGGTTATGCCCAAATTGCCCATCCCCTTCATGATTTGACCAGAAAGGATGTTACCTTCGAATGGACGAGGGAATGTCAGGATGCCTTCGACACACTAAAACAACGCTTCACCACCGCTCCAATCCTTGCGTATCCGGATAATGATTGCTGCTACCATTTGGAAAGCGACGCCAGCAACTCGGCTATAGGAGCGGTACTTTCTGTACAAAAGGAAGACCGATGGCACCCGGTGGCGTTCTCATCCCACTCTATGACCCCCGAACAGCACAATTATCCAATTGTGGATAAAGAAATGCTTGGTGTGATATCGGCGCTGAAAGGATGGAGGCATTATCTAGAAGGAACATGGCACCAGTTCGAGATCTGGAACGACCATCAGAATCTCACCTGGTTCATGACGCGACAAAACCTCAATCGAAGGCAAGCACGGTGGGCCCAGTATCTCTCCCGATTCAATTTCAAATGGTGTCATAAGGCCGGGGCACTAATGACTAAGGCGGATGCGCTATCATGCCAATCGGACATTACGGATGGAGGAGAAGATGACAATAAAGAGGTATTGGTAATTTCCCCTGAAAGAATCGGGCGGATCGACAAAGAGACAGAAGTGTTGGAGCTAGTGACCCCAGGGGAGGAACTTGCCAATGAAATCTCCCATAAAACCATCCGACTCCTGCAAGCCACCCTCAAGAAGCTGATGGCACAGGGGTACTCAATTGAAGACCGCCTCTTGAAGAAGGATGGACGAATATATGTCCCGCCTGACCTATGCACTTGTCTGATAACGCTTCACCATGATCACGAGGTCAGCAGACATCCCAGGGTGCTGAGAACTCTGGAACTCCTCACACGGAATTATAGTTGGACACCGATGAGAAAGGATGTCGAATGGTATGTGCAGGGGTGTTCTCGCTGCACAAGGGGCAAGCCCGGCAATCAACCCCCAAAGGGGAAACTCCAGCCTCTTCCCATACTGAGCGGCCCCTGGGAGGACATCTCTGCAGACTTCATCACCGATCTTCCTCCGTCAGACGGACATAACGCTATCCTCACCATAGTCAACCAATTCTCCAAAGAGGTTGAGCTCATCCCCTGTTCCAAGACTTGCTCCGCGGCTGGGCTGGCGGACCTCTATTTAAATCACATATGGAAGCACCACGGTCTGCCAAAATCTATCGTCTCCGACCATGGACCCCAATTTGCCGCCACCCTAATGACTGCCCTATGCACGCAATTAGGGATTTCCATGAAGAAGTCCACTGCTCATCACCCACAAACGGACGGGCAGACGGAACGAATGAATAGAGAAGTCAGATCATACCTTCGTATGTATTGTGCTGAATGGCAGGATGACTGGGTCCACTGGTTGCCACTGGCCCAATTCTCCCTTAATGTGAAGCAGTCCACTGCTTCCAAATTCTCCCCTTTTCAGGTCACCCGTACGTACAAACCCCGCATGAGGGTAGAGCCCCACGATTCCAAATCCCCCACTGCCACACAGATCGCCCGTGACTATCAGACCGTCTTGGAGCAGACAAAAGAACACCTTGAGCAGGCCCAGGAATGGATGACAATCACCGGGAATCTCCACCAATCCCCCTCACCCCCGTACACCATCGGCGATAAGGTCTGGCTTGCGACTGATAATCTAACCCTGCCCTTCCCTTGCCGCAAGCTCACTGATCGATGGATCGGACCCTTCCCTATTCTCTCCCTCAAAGGATCTAACACCGTGGAGCTATGCCTTCCCAAGTACATCCGTATCCACCCCGTTGTCAACATATCCTGCACTAAGCCCTATATACCCCCACTGCTGCAGCAACCTGATCCTCGTCCAGGCCCAGTCTCCATCTCCAATAACCGGGACTCCAAGTACGAAGTCGACTTCATCGTCGACTCTCGCCCCCATGGTTGCGGCATTCAGTATTTGGTACATTGGAAGGGATATCCTCCAGAGGACCATACTTGGGAACCCACCTCCAATCTCGCTAACTCCCCCAACATCATCCGCGACTTCCATCGCACTCACCCATCCGCTCCCCACCTGGTCTCTCGCTCGGTCTTTGCCGCACTCTTTGCACAGCCCCTCCCCTTTGCTCCCCCGGAGGTTGAGCTTTAGCAGGGGGGTAGTGTTACGACCTTGCTCACCTGCTCGCACCCCTGTCTTTTTCGCTCCCTCTTTCGGCTCTCCCCCTATTGTGGCACTAGTACCTGCGGCTTGCCTACTAACAGCACTCACACGCCACACGATGGCAGCGCCAAGCTGTGTCTACCTTAGTAAGCAAGTCCAGACCCTTGCACAGCCCCATGACATCATCATTACACCATATTGCGTCATCATGGCACAATCTCGTGTCACTGGTGCCCAGGCTGCATAAGGCTGTGCGATGACTCCCAATGACTCACTCCTGGCCAGTAGCATAATCCCCGCATTCCCACATTCACCCTAAAGTACCCATATGTAGTAATGGACACCAATACGTACAAACAATCTGTAAATGTATATAAGGCTCTCAATTCAGCCCCAAGATCCTCATTCGAGTTATCTTGGGTTTTCCCCTTAGTCCTCAGTCGGCGCCTGGGTTCCCATTAGCTCTTGTCATCACCATCGTACTCGCTGTCATACAGCTCACTAGCAGCCCCGCCTAAGGGTTGTTTCAGAAATAGGGGTGAAAGATAGGGATGTGAGCAAGGTTGTAACAGCAATCCTTTCTCTTCTTTCTTCTCTGGCTATCTCTCTAAGCCAGTAATGGCAGTTCTCCTGCCAAATCTCAAATTCTATATTGAGGTGGGCACAGGTGGTGAGGCTTGTTAAAGTCTACTCTGGATAGGAGATCAACCCTAGCCTTGAATAGCCTGAGGGAGATGATGATCTATTGCCCAAGCAAATGTGGGGCTTATCCTGCCTCTGTCTGTTGAGGACTTGGTTGATGAAGCTAGTGGATTGAAGAAACAAACTCTAGTAGATCCTGAGGTCTGGGGTGAAGAAGGTATAATCAAGGAAGACTAGCTTAGGGTACAGGGTAGTGAGAGCCATCCTTAAATACTAGCTAGTCTGACTAATGACCAAGCAAAAGAATGCAAAGAAACATGCAGGAAGGTATAAGAAGAAAGGAATAACAATCAAATATGATCAAAGCATATCCTTTGTCAGATTGAAAAGGTCAGCATAGGAGTGAGGCAAAAAAGGGGGGGGCTTGATAATACAAGGATGAAAAAGAAAGGTGGTAGGTGGAGCATGGTAGGCAAGTCATAACATTACCTCCCATTCAGCCAATGAGATCCCTGAGCTTATTAAGTTCTGCCCCTCAGACTCCCAAGAGGGTTAAAAAGGCACACTGGGTGAATGACATTGGGGGAGGGGGTGCAAGAGAGGCACTAGGAAGCCTTGGAGTATGAAGAGACTGATGAGAAGAAGGAGGTTTGAGAAGACAAAGAGGAGCTAGAAGAAGGGGGTGAAGATGGATGAAAGAGGGGGCAGTGGGTCCTAAAATGACCCCTTTAATAACAACAAGTATACATAGTGCAGGAAGCAGTAATGAGGGTGCAAGCAGGACAATCAGCAACCAGATGATCTGGAGCCCAGAGGTAACATGCTGGGCACTGGTAGCAAAAACAGTGGGACTTGATATGTCTGATGTGATGGCAGTGGAAGCAAGAGTTTCGATACATTGGATGGTTTGAAATAAGGGGAACTTCTGCTTGCCTATGTAAGGCTTCTGCAAGGGTGGCTCTAGCTCTTTATCATAAATTGGCAGGAGTAATCAGGTTTTCTTCAACAATAAGGGACTCATCAATTCCAATTAGGGCAGAGGCCATGGGAGAGGGGGAGCAGGGTGGGGTAGGAGCAGGATGGTTGGGATCTGGAATAGGGAGTTGTTCTTGCTGGGAGAGGCACTCTAGGTTGCAATCGATATCAAGCAACAAGTTGAGGGCCCCCAGCTGGACTAGGGCAGAAAGGATTCCTTGAGAGGCTTGCTCTCAATGGATGGCTAAGGAGGTAATGACAGCTTCAGCTTGCACTGGATGGGAATCTATAAGCTCTACATGTTCAGAAAAGTTAAAGAAATCTTTGATCTGAAGAAAGGCAGTACATAGTTGCCCAATGGGCAATTCAGAGTGAACTAGGTGCTTGATGGTAAGGGCATGGCAAGGGTCTCAGAGGAAGAGGTCCATGAGGGTTTCATTGTCAATGCTGTGGGTAAGGATAACCTGGACCATCTCTGGGACTTCAGTCTGCATCATTGTGTCAAGCACAAGCAGGTAGGAGGGGGTGTTGAAGCAACACATTGTGTAGGGAGGTGGTGGATAGTCAGATATTCAGCAAGGAGGTCCTGGGCTCCTTTTAGGTTTGTCTCTGGTTCCCATGAGTCATTTTCTGGCAGATATCCTTTTCATTGGATCAAGAACTTGCAGCTCCTGAGGAGACCTCAATGTTTTAATATCCATTCTATTTCATATTCTTCTTCCCCACTAATAAGGTCAGCAGGGGATTTAGGAAAGTTTGGTCCATGGACACTGTTTTCATGATAGGAAGATAAGAGAGAGGCATGGAAAACAGGGTGTATCTTCCAAGTGGAAGGGAGGTGGAGCTTAAATGTGATGGAAGAAAGAACATCCAAGATAGTGAAGGGACCCTCTCACTTGGAGAGGAGTTTAGAGGAGGTGTGGGTGTGTCTTAGGTTCTTGGCTTCTAGCCAAACCTTATCTCCTTTCCAGAATAAGGTGTAGTGTCATCTGGTATGGGCCTTCATCATCTGGGCTGCTAAGTCATGAGCTGCTAGGGCTTCATTTCTGGCAGCATTGAGTTCCAATATACATCTTTCAAGGACAGGAAAAGGGGAGGGGGATGTGATGGTAGGAAGGGGCCATGGTTCATACCCCATCATGAGGTAGAATGGCAATTGGTTGGTGGTGGAGTGGGGATGGTGGTTGTGAGCAAATTCTGTAAAAGGGATAAGCTCTGACCATTGGATAGGATTATTTCCACAGAAAATTCCAAGGTAGGTTTCAATCTCTTGATTTACCCATTCAGTTTTGCCATCAATTTGTGGATGGTAGGCAGTAGACAGGGCAAGGTCATACTGTAGGAGTTTCCCAAGTTCTCTGGCAAAGTTGAAGGTGAACTATGTGAAACAACTTGAGCCTGAGCTGTAAAGCCTAGGGCTAGTAGTGGTAAATGCTGGATAAGCAAAGAAGAGAGTTGCAAGTCAAGATCAAGGGAAGCCATGCTGTCCTGGGTCTTATCAATGGATGATAATGAAAGCAGGGAAGGCTCTAGGCATATATTCAGCAGCCTATTGCTAGCCTTCAAGATCCTAGTGGTATAGCAGCATTATGGGTCTAAGATCAAGGTACTAGTGACCACTATCCATCAATGATAAGCTGAGGGTCTTGGGGGTAGTGGTAGGGGTTTATATACTGTTACATGGTTTGTATCTGTTTGTACACTATTACTACATATGGTCTGTCAAGGGCTGCCTTTGTTACTGTATATGGTCTGCAGAGTCTGTGAGTCTCTGTAGGTCAAAGAGGATCTTGGTTCATGTGAGCAGGGCTATGCTCAGGGCAATGCTAGGCAGTGCCAGGCTGTGCTGGGCTATGCATGCAGGCAAATGGCTATTGGTCATGAGTCTGTGTGAGTCATACCAGTGTCTATGCATGAGTATTGCTATAGGCTGAGGAATGAGGGCAATGTGATGGTGAGTGATTGCATAACTGTGGCACAAGATGGCATGATGTGGGACTGCAGAGTGGGACTGGGGTGTACAGAGTACTGAAGGCAGTGTCAGGGCTTAGGGTATGAGTGCGGCATGTCCATTAGTGCAAGAGCCATTATTGGTGAGTGCCTTATATGTGCATGTAAGGTGTGCCAAGTGCATGCTGAGTGTCTGCTGGGTATCCAGGATCTATGTCTCAAGAGGGTCCTCATAGGGTGCTGTGCTGTCTATCGTCAGGGGTTATGCCTTATTGTTAGGCATGAGTGCTGGTGCTGAGTGAGTATGTGAGGGTCTCAATTGTATTACATGCAGGATTATGTGACCAGGAGTGAGACTATGCCACAAGGCATTGCTGATACATTGTATGTCATGTGACTGTGGGACTGTAGGTCATGTGCAGGGAGCCAGAGTAAGGACAAGGGCAACTGTAGTGGTGACGAGGGATGAGGAGCAGTAGCAAGGTGTTATATAGGCATTGTAGCAGGTACTGGAGTGTGTGAGGGAGGGCAAATGAATGAGCACAAGGGCCAAAAGTGAGGAAAAAGTGTAGTGGGGCCTGAGTGTAGCATTGAGTACAGTGTGATCATAACACTATGGGCCTTGATCTGAGATAACCTTGTCATATAAGCCAAACTTCAAGTATACTTTGGCAAGGAAAAGAAGGGAAATGCCTTCAGCAGTAACTGTCTTGGTGGTAGGGCAAAGGATCACCCCCTTAGTAAGCCCATGGTCAACCATGACCAATAAGCTATCAAAGCCTGAAGAGAGGGGGAGGTCAGTGATGAGGTCACAAGAGATCTGTTGAAAGGGATGAATGCAAGAAGAGGGGATGGGAGTAAGGGGGGAAATGGTAGGGTGGGTATTGATTTTATTCTGCTGGCACAAAGCACAACCAGCAACATAGTTGTGAATGAAGGAGGCAAGGCCTGGCCACTAGAATTTGCAAGCAACAAGTTGGTGGGTTTTGAGGAACCCAGGGTGTCCAGCAGTAGGATGGTCATGGTGGGATGAAATGATGGATCATTGAAGACTGCCAGTGTTCAGGACAAAGATGTGATCACAATAGGAGAGGATGCCATTGGAATACTTCCAGTTAGAGAGATGAGAGGAGATGGCAGAGGAAATATTCCCTTCAAGGACACAAGTGACTTTGAGAACAAGGGGGTTGGTGGAAGAGGAGGAGGCAAGGGAGGAAGAGAGTTCAATGTTGATGAGGTTAATGAACAGGTTGGGTGGAAGAAGAGTAACATCAGAGTTATCAGGGAGAGAGAAGGAGTGGTTAGGACAACACAAGAGGGCATCTGGAGCAGTGAGCTGGCTCCTGGAAATGTGTTAGAGTTGGAGATCATAGTTTGAGAGGTCCAACATCCATCTGGCCTGTTGTCAGTTGAGGTTTTGGGGTTTTCAGAAGTAAGTGAGGTTCTTATGATCTGTAAGGACTGAGATCTGGAAAGAGGAGCCCAAGAGATACAGTGGCTCAAACAATTGTCTGAATGTTTGCATGTTTTTCACTAATGGCAATATTCCCTAACAACCACTAATCCTCACCTTATACTATTGGTGTATGAAATGAAGATCTTACTCTTGGCTACAGGATT
>JBBPTI010000471.1:0-12063 GCA_038093995.1 Tylopilus aff. callainus | reverse complement strand
AGAATCGGAGACTTCAGACCACTTGCATGTACACATGGCTTTTGTGTCGTGCGTCGTCTCCGCCATCTCATTTTCGAGTTCAGCCACGTTCGTGACAAATCGCGCGCTGCTCTTTTGTTGTAAGCGTTCTGTGATCAATTTCTTACTCGTCTCCCCACTGATGTGACGCAGCCGCGGCTTGTATTGGGTTTACCTTCGTACATGGTCCTACAGTCCGTGGCCTGGCTGCTGGATCAGTCGATCCACTAAAGCAAGGTCAGATTCTTATCTGAAATGTGTTGAGTTAGTGCTAATGTGAGACCCCCTAGGCGAGGCGCTGGCCGCTATCGAAATGGTCTCCAATGCAGGCAGTATCCTCTCGCCGGTTATCATGGGTAGCGTCCTTACTGCGACTTACGGGGCGACACCTCCTCTCGTATGTTTTGTGCACATGGTGGGGATCTTCGAACCTGCTTAACTCTCCGCTGATCACGTGCGCGTGTAGGCCATCGTCCTGATCAGTAGCTCGCTACTATTCCTCGTCAGAGATGCGGATAGATATCAGAAACCATGCGAAGCGTAGCGTGACAGTAGCTCCCCACATTCACAGTGAACATTTATGATATCATACTGATCATTCCGCGCCATTTATCATTCGAGAGCAATCACTTACAATGGCAAGCATTGCTCCGATCCGCCTAACTCAAAGATGATCTCGCATGTCATTGTATAAAACCTGTCCTTGCTGTAGCATCATAGTCCCCATAATATATATACGCATTCCAAGTATGGAGAACAGTTACTTCGTCTCAACGCCTGCAGGACAGGGCACATGTTATGTTTCTTCATAATGCCGTAATCCTAGGGTAATTTCAGGAGCTGCTTGGTGCCCAACCTCGTCGTAGAATAGACTAGAGAGTGAGCAACGGATGTTGTTCTGCGAAGTTAGATGCCAGAGTAGTGTAGTGGTCTGAGGCGATCGTGATAATCGACGCCATTGAAGAAGGCAATGAGATAGATGGCGGGCCAGTAGCTAAGGCGAATCGCTGTGACACGTCCGCAGTTCAATATCAGTTACTGGAACATAGCGAATGTTCAAGTTGTCCACCCTCAACAGCGGGAAGATGACCATTGATGGATTGAACTCGTCAATGATGCTGTGAATGGTTACTGGGTCAAAGAGCAAAGCGAAGACATCAGAAACCATCTTTCCTGTAGGTCTCGTCCAAGTTCGGGCACAGTACCTGGGCTATGAAATATGAGATATCAGGTCAACTACAGAGTTCGCGTCAGTCTCGCACAGAAAGGACTGAAGGCCCCTTGCATAGAAAGGTAAGAGATTGTGCCTGTGGACGAAACATGCGACCATATATAAGACATCGTAGTTAGTGAGGATTTCCATCAGCACCTTTACTTTCGTTTCGGGTACGATGAAGGAAGACTAGAGGCACGAAAACGGATGGACCCTCCTCCCATTGACTGTTAGATTTGAACCAAAAACCTTCGAACACCTTAATAATTTTGCATAGAAACTAAGTATCTAAAGCCACACACACAAGAATTTGCGAGTCCCTCTGAGTTTGGAGTGACCCGAGAGCAGTGGGGGTCATAGCATAGCAGACTTGATATTCCCGTCTCTTCTTGAGCAGATAAAGCCCCACCGACCACCTGAGGGAGCGGTTGAAAGTAAACGAAATAGGTATACCAACTTAGTTTCGAATGGGGTTTGTTCGGGTGAGCACGGAAGCCTGTGTTGTACTGCAGTCGTATCTTTCCTACTACAGTAGTCTTTTTACGTGTAGTCTACCAATCAGAAAGTCACGTGTTCAACTCAGCATCGTGGACTGTACTTCCATCGCGACACCTCGAGGCTCGACACGCCAATTTAAAGGTCACCAGCGCTGTGTCCGTAAGAGAGGCGTTGTTCCAACCAAAATCCTTTTCAAAGGTCACTGCTATTACGGCTCAAGTTCATTCGAGGCGTCCCGGGTACCATGAATCTGTCAGTTACCCTTATTTCGACAGCGGTATCAGTCGGAGTAGCATGGCTTTACCTCACTTCGAATCGGCAGCAGAGATGGGGAGGTACAATCAACTTTATAATGACAGCAGCGGCAGGTCTGCACACCCTACTCGTACTATCGAATCTCGCACTTTACCGACCTCCAAACTTATTCACACGATTGGGGATACCTATCAACGCGCCTGTGGACCGCATAAGATCTATGTTGGTGAGGGAAGCTGGATTCAACCCACTGGGAGGTCGAGGCGCGGTCGTTGTTCCTCCAGAGATTCCAAAAGATGTCGAGACATTACTCACGCGGTTCGGTGTACATGGAAGCAGAGATATATACGTGAGGTATGTATGTTGATCTCTTGCTTGCAAGGTGAAGTTCACTGGGTGCAGGTTTGGACAACGTGCCATGCAGACGTGTATATATTGTTCTTCGGCTACCGACTACACAATTCTCGTCTTGTCAGGCATTTTTCTCGACTACTTGCGAATCGCTACGTTACTCCTCTTGTTAACCACCAATCTCAATGGTCGACAGAGGTGGAGAACAAATGTCCTTGGCGCGCTCACATGTGCCTTCCTTGCTGAGGTCTACGTGTTCACTATTGCCAGCGCGGCACCACTCGAAAAAGACGCCAACACAGCTTTCATGGTACGTTGACGTCTGCACTACGTCCCATTCCTGACTCTTGACGATGAACCATGATAGTGGCACGACAATTTGTTCCTGGCACGCAACATATTTTTCTTGGTGCTTCCCATCTTCGTTCAGATCTTGCCTGCCATCTACTCTCCGCCTCCAGCCTCGGTGACACTTGCTCCAATACTCGGGCGCCTTGAGCGTACCCTACCTCGGGCCCAACTCCTAAGGTACTTCCGCCAGGCTGTCCTGAGGCACCCATACACCCGCGAACGGGCTGTCGAGTTCTGGGCCAATGATGCCGCCGACGGTGCCGCTAGACTAAGTGACCCGAGCGTACAGATGACTGCGTCCAAGCTAGGGTTGGGGTTCGCAACGCCAACTAGTTCCGGAGACGAGGGTGGGAAAGAAAGCGTGTTGAGGGTCAGCGCAAGGATGGCGGTGCAGTCCCTGAAACCATTATTCATGCCCCCAACAGATTGAATGCGAGGCAGGAAAGACAGTTACTGCGGCAGTTGTCACATCTCAAACGAATGGATAGAATGGATACAACCGGAATGAAATCGACGCATTTACCCAGCCTTGGGCCACGGGTCGCCTGAAACCTGATAAGTCATCAGTATATCACAATCCGCAGCTCTCGCCATGTTGTCGTGTCCTCCCTTTAGGCGAAGGTGACATCTGTTGGGCGATCCACAAGCGGTGATGGTGCGGACAGATCCGCTCGGACAAGATTATAGTATTATATACTGTAGACTCCCTCCTAACGCATACCCGTTGGAAGAGCCCCAAGGGTATGGGCTATGCCTGGTATGCGTTAGGAGGGAGTCTACTGTACATGTTCCTTTCAGTGGGGGTTTTTCCTGTTAGGCCGAGAGGAAAAGCGTGTTTAGATGTGCCCCTGCGGGAAAGTCCGATGGCGTGTTTGTCGCGGCAGTGCCAGTTGGACCTCCTTGGCATGCATGCGATGGGTAGTGTCGTCGATCCTGGTTTAGCACAAAGCATTAAATCTTGTAGCCTGTTGCGGTCATTGGGTACTCCTTCATGTCACGATGGAACCTGCGTGCACACGTACCAGCGGTTTCAGCCCCGTTTAGACATATGCTTGGTCTGTTCCAAGAACTTTAGAAGTTCAGAGTCACATGGAGTACACAATGAATACCATGCTCGCCATGGAGAGGCGAAAACAACATTGCCCGGGGCTCCTTGGAAGAGCTATTTTTGCGGGCGCTGACCCAAGTCGCTATTCCTTGGACTCCACAGGCGTAACTAAAGAAGAAACATTGGGTCAGGAGTCCTTACCTAATCGGGATTATCCACGTCGGCTGCTACCAGTACTTCTCGTCCGGCAACGTCCATCCCATATGTGGCAATGATCAGGTTTATACTGGTACAGGTGAGCTTGCCCGAGCATGAAGACGTACCTCTCTAACAAGAGCGTAGAATAGGCAAGGGAAAACCCGGCTGTCGAAGTGGTATGTACCGTATGACGACGAGGAGAAGGTGGGACGTGATGCTTGTTATGGCCAACATGCGAACGACTCTGCTTTGTCTAGGTGCGACTTCGGGGTGAAGTACACAGACTAGTCGCGCCTCGTGACCAAAAGTATCAGTCCAACTTCGTTGAGGTCAGTCGTAAAATGACAACGAACATGCTCTCGTTAACACAGACACAGTTCAAGAACCACAAGATAGTGTACCGTCGTTATGCAGGCCTTTT
The DNA here is from genome assembly GCA_038093995.1 of Tylopilus aff. callainus. Lineage (NCBI taxonomy): Eukaryota > Fungi > Basidiomycota > Agaricomycetes > Boletales > Boletaceae > Tylopilus > Tylopilus aff. callainus. The sequence goes on along the minus strand of JBBPTI010000471.1, from coordinate 7,710 downwards.
CTTCTGCGTATGTGTTGACGCAAACGACAACGAACTTGCCTATCTTGAAGCTATTCATCTCTTCGTCGAGATTCTTGGTAAGCCTGGAACTCCCAACATACCACCTCCGATGGCTGACAAAGTTGTTACTCGCTTGTTCTCAAGATTCTTTCTTCGACAACGTGTGTGAATTAGATCTCGTATTCAACTTTTACAAGGTTAGAAATCTCTGGTCGCGCACGACGACTTTTCACCTTAGAACAGGTGTATGCCATTTTGGACGAGATATTCTTAGCTGGTGAGATCGAAGAGACCAGCAAAGAGGTCGTATTACAGAGGCTGGAAGAATTGGAGAAGCTAGAATGAGCTGCTAGTCCCATGCACTTGTATGATTCTCATCTATTCTGTTTCATGCATTACCAGCCCTTGAATTTCATTACCTTGCTAATGTTTTATTTGTAAAAGATGACTGCGGCTAATAGATCGAATGACAAGCGGATTTTATAACTTTCCGATGCAACTTTTATAACTCGGCTCCGCTGACCACTGAGACTAGTGTTGTTGTAAACCATACGCCTACAATCTGCCTTGAAGGGCTGCACTGACAAACGCCACATAAAATAAGGTCTACACCTTGTCTGCAGGAAATTTTTGGGAAGCTATTCATTCCTGGTACCCTTCACCGTGAGTCCACCAACACATTGAACATGATGGTCGCTCTAAGAAGATCAAAGGTCACTATCGCGTCTTGTCGTTGTCAAACCTGGTGGCATGGGACTCTTTTTAGAAGCGGTCAGTGGTGCAATAGAACTATACAATCGGCCGAAGCTTATCCATCGAGAACTTGGGAGCGTTTAGAATAGCACACCCTTCAGTGGGCCACTATCGTGCGTTATCTTATCGGTACTCTTGGTTGGTACCACGAAGCCTTGATCCTGGCTGCACTATGGCGTATCACATGCACACGTAGAGGTTACTCCATGATGTGATCCACTAGCCTTAGGGGCATCGCCAGATTTCAAATGCAAAGATCTCAATCAATAAACCGATACTATGCGCCCGTTCGAGTCCGCAGTACAGCAATATCTTCTGTGTGTAATTCATGATAGCTTGAGTTTTGCTGGCAGAGAGCTTGCAATTATGGACAGCCACTGCGCAATGGTTTGGGACGATCCATCGTTCATGATCCGTCATCCGCAGACCGCAGTCGCATCCCAAGTTAGGATGAAACGATTGTTTTTCCCATGGGAACCGTACCCATCTGAGTAAATAATTGCCCATCAGCGTTCACAACCGGTAGATAAAAGGCGAATGTGAGTCATCCGAATGCGTGTGATCTCATCCAGATATGTTGTTGGCCCGTGCCTTGGGAAACACCATGTTCCATATCACACTTCCTTCCACTCTCTTCAAACATAAAGACTTGCATGCATTCTCCGGGACGCGTGACCTTATCAATCAATTATCTATATATGCAACCACATGACCTTGGTGTGGATATTCCCACTAATATGATCCAGCGATCATGATGTGAAGTCTTCCAACTCCGAATGTCGCTCCCCTCACATGTCACAGGACAACCATTCGGGCAGGCGGGGAATATTCTCCAATGCCAAGTGTGCTTACTGGGGGTGCACTAATGATGTAATTGTGCCTATCCGCACCCGTTGTTCCTGTAACCTATCTCCAACGACGTCCGTTTTCGCGGATGGTCCAATTTTAAAAGGCAGGGACAGGTCCTCTGTCCGTGGCATATCTCGCTACTTACTGCCACGCAGTCTTGGTTGTTATTTCATCTCTGTATTGCCGTTTCTCGGCGATAGTAGCCTCCATTAGCTCTCGCGAAGTTATTTTCATTTGAAGGCTTTGATCCTGTCGACCCCGTCATTTGTTCCGCTGCTCACATCTGTCACCGTACCAGGCCCACCGCATTGTTGCAACTGTTAAATCTGGCTGGTGAGAACCGAGTTCTTTTCGTCAGGACAAGGCTCTCTTCGCTGAATCACTTGCTTCTAGGTGATGCAGAACATCACCATCTAATGGATTTATCGTTGGAGGCGCATCGTCTCATCGTCAAATATGTAGAGAGTAGAACGGACCTCTGCACTCTCTGCAGGGTAAGCAAGATATTTCAACAGGTAGCAGAGCAGGCACTATACAAGACTGTTTTCGCATCGAATGCCCGGGTCACCTTCGGAATGTGCAGCCTGTTCGTGAGGACTCCTCGCCTTGCGGCGATGGTAGTAGAACTCACGCTTCTCGTCCGCAACGGAGATAACGGCGACGATAGACCCCAGTCCGGGGTCTGTTTGCAGAAGGATTTTTGGGTCACCGTATCCAAGGCGCTCCATCAGACGACAAGATTACGTCTCTTAAACCTCCACCTCGACATCGCGGATGATGTTGCGCAGGCGCGGATTCTCGATGGCACCGTGTTCCGGCTCCGTAGCTTCCACTGCGACTTGCAATGGGATACCCATCTCGTGTCCTTTTTGAGTAGTCAACCCGACATCGATGACTTGTATATCGCCGACTATTCCGATCCTGAAGATGCCACCCAAACTTCCACATCCGTATCGTCATCCCTAGACCCTAGTGCCTTGCCGAACCTATCAACCCTGGAATGCACGTTTTCCGAAGCTGCTTGTGCCTTGGTCCCTGGCCGACCTATTTCCCGACTTAAAACATGTTTCTCCAAAACGCAACTACCAGAGAAGCGGGAGGAGCTGTCGCTGTTGTTCTCAAAGTTGATGAAGACGACGCACCCTCTGCATTCGCTCGATATCGCTGATTCAAGTTACTTGGATTCGTTCTCCATGGAGCTCCTCACATCCGTTGTTAGGTTACAGGATCATGTCAATAGCTTGCAATATCTTGGAACGCTTGTCTTGCCAATCGATGGCGATGTTGTACGTAGTTCCATCTCGAGTGGGTTATTTTCAATTGACACTCTTTATCATGGTTAAGCGTCTCGAGTTCTACGGGCTTTTGCGGAGGCTCAGTGCTCTGAAGTGTGTCGAGGTGGACGTTTCGGAGTGGGAGCCACCGCCACCTATTCCAGCGGGTGTGCGAGCATTGGCAAGCGAGCTGCGACTTTACTGTCCGTCACTCGAGCAGGTCATATTTGTTAATGATTTCGAGAGGACGGTCGTTACCGCGGCTTATGGCAGGTATGCCGTAGACTGCGACTCTAGCACCGAAAATATGTGGAGGGAATTTTAATCGGTATTTTTCTCGGAACTTTCCCTTGACTGTCGTGCTAACCTCATTAGGGAGCTTTATCGCCCACCTCCTTTTCTTGTCCGCTGTTCTTCATGTTCACTGCGTGTAGCCACATTCTTCGCCTGTCAAAACGGTCTCGTAGTTACTGCGATCTTTTTGGAAGTAGATCGCTGCCGTTTGGCAATGACTCGTGTGTTAACGTACCCTTACTTCATGAGGTCACATGATCTTATTTTTGACTCAAATGGGTCAAACGTACGTATGAACTCTATTCAACTCCCCTCACAAGTGCTTTGAACTCAGACAAAAAACGCGTCACAGGAAGCTGAGAATATGCCAGCATCCTAATCCGCACCCTGGCTTCCTTGCTGGCACGGTAAGTGACGCTGTGTGCACGTAACGCCAAGTGCTTGCTGTGGCCAATCAGCATATTCTTGAAATCTTATGGAGACTCATTTTTACGAGATAGGGGTCCGATTGAACGGTAAGTTCAAACGGGAGTATCATGTTTCACACTCACACTTCAGGTCATCGACGGTGATTGCATTTAAAGGTGTTGTCTCCCTTTGTGTTGCCCGCCCATGAACGAGTTCACCGTCAACTTCTTAGATGTAAAGACCTGTGCATACATACATCGAACCCGCTGGCATCACCTAAATAGAAGAGTTCATAATTGAAAGATGTGCGCCTTCCGTCAGTGATGTCCTGCCGAACCGTAACAGAGTCACGGAAGAACGAACTTATCGGCGACCTATTTTATGACCTTATATTACTTGTGGCAGAATCACATTGCGGAGCGGCAATAATGTGCGCCGTTGGAAGAACATGGTGGCATGGTGTGGACTGACATGGACACATCACTCGTTGCTTGACAAGGTAGCGTTTTGTACCTGCTTCGTTGTATGAAGGGGAAATGCTTTCGGACAACTTACAATATGCTCTTCTGCGCTGTACCGGCGAGACGTTGCCTAGAAGACACGTTTTAAGCCTGTGTCACACTGAAGTGGGGCTGTTTGTTCATTAAAAACCAGGACAAGGTAAGGTTGGGGACGAATTAAATCGTAGGGGGTGGCTTAATGAACCATTGGAATGACGGCCGTCGGAGCTAAACTCAAACGTTGTTGGAAGATCGGTGACGAGATCTTTCTGAGGCCCGAAGTACCGTTGACTCACTGGGGCCTACATTACCCATGATCGTATCGCTGCATCTCAGGGTCCGAGAGGGCTCCAAGCCAACGGCCTTCATGTGATCAGAACGCCCATCTTCTAATCTTGAAGTATTAGGTCTAGCTCCGGGTGAGTGTGCAACATTCACGACACGACGCAACGAGGTTCTGCCTGATCAGCCAGGTCAAGTGAACCGTATGATTGACCGACATTCCATCGATGAGGCCTAGGTGTCACATTCTAGGCATAGAAAAGACTACTCCCAATGAAACAATATCATTGAATATTGTTCAAAATGTTGTTCGAGGAGGAACCTGTCGTCAGTGAATCCCGTTCGGAGGACACTCAGAGTGACAAAGGCACAAGGGGCACACAGTTGACTTTGGTTGCGAAGGGAGTCTGGAAAGCTTGGCTATCGGACATATCAATCAGTGCACTAGAACTGTCGTTGGGTATCCAAAAAAGGGGGCGCAAACTTGTTTGGCTGGGGTGTGAGAACGTAAACCTGGACGGTTCGAAAAACGGGTCCAGTCCCACTTATGAAGACTGCTTAACAATGTTCCCCTTCCACCAAGTATTAATAGGATGGAATCGCCCTGGATGATTTGATTTATGTTTATAACAGAATAGTTCTTCAGTCCGTGGTCTATAGGTACTATGATATGGCGTATACAGAATTGGTAAACGAAAACCATGCATAGCAGACCAGATGTATCATCGTGCATGAAGTCACTAAAGTGTATACTCGACGAAATTTGCAGGCTACCCTAGTTTTGTGATATCTTATCTAATCTATTGACCAGTGGCAATCAGTTGAGAGTACCCGAGTCACGTGCATTGGTCCGCAATTAGCAAAAAGTCATGGATTTGACTTTCCCGAACATCCGAGCTATCCGTCCAAACTGTCCAACTACCCTGCCACACACTCGGACGTTCGGAAAATTCAATCCTAGGTGTCCTTGCAATTATACGAGTGGTGTGCTGCATTAATCCACAGATTATTTGGAATACCGAGTCCCGTTCTGGTATCGTGCTCCAGGACGCGTCACTGCGCGCGATTGCCTCGGGCGTCTACGTCACTGAATCACAGGTATGATGTCATTGGCGCGTATGTCGTCACCAAACTGTTACAGTTACCTAATACGTACGGTGCTCTTGGATCGTATATAAAGGTGTCGAGAGAGACTTTGATCTCCAGTCGCATCTTCTTCCCACTTTTGTTGCATTAATACGCATCATATTATTTATCATGACCAACCCATCCAACCAAGATCCCAGGTAAGTGTGCTAGACAACTTGTGGGCGAATATTCCGGCTGACAAGTATTGTAGCAAGCTATCTGGTAGACTCCACTCTGTCAAAGGATCCGTTGTCGAGACAGTTCGTTTGTCCCCTGTTACGCTTTTGGTTCGCTTATGTTTGCATAGGTTGGTGACTTGACAGGCTCCCAGAGCTGGTCACAGGCAGGTAAAGAGGAGCATGTCCGCGGTGAAGGGGAATACAAAGCAGCTCAGGCCAAGGGTTTTGCGGAGGGCGTGTCCGATAAAGTGACTGGTTACAAGGACTCGGTCGTCGGCGCTGTCACTGGCGACAAGTCTCAGCAGGCTGCCGGTACGCGTCATGTGTCATGATTGTCGGGCTATAATGACGGGATCTGCAACAGGGAACGCGAAGAAAGAGAAGGGCCAGACACAACAGGACATCAACAAGCCTACAATCAATTGAATAATTTAGTTGTACATTGATACATTGTACGTTTCGGACGTTGAAACTTTGAAGACTGACCCGGTCCATATTAGGTTTGGAGGTGTATTGCAACTTCGCGTACAATTGTATACATAATATGGCGTTTTAGTCTTCACGAACAATTACACCCAGTTTCGTGGATTCTTTAAAACTCTTATCATTCGCTCCTCATCGCTTCCTTCTTGCGCCCCAAGTTCTGACATATACTCCCACCTCGCTGTTTCTGGCAAGCTCATTAGGATGCTCTCGATTCGCGCGGAAGGCGTCTTTAAGCCGAACTTGGTGCCTCTGTCGTACACCAAGTTGAACTCTACGTATCTCCCTCTGCGCAGAAGCTGCCATCGACGATGGTGGTCTGTGGGAATGCCGCGTTTTTTTTGCAGGAGAGGTATGTAGGACGGAATGAAAGCATTGCCAAGACGCGAGACAAACTGGAAAATTGCTTCTGGGTCCCTCGGCCTTTTAGATTCTTCCGGAATGCGGGCGTGCTTCTCGTCGGAGAGGTCGTCAAAGAACAATCCTCCGATTCCACGAGTCTCTTGTCTGTGAGGGAGGAAGAAGTATTCATCGCACCACACTTTGAATGCGCTGTATAGCTCGTCACTCTGACAAGCATCCTTCAGGGTTGTGTGGAAGTGCCTCGCATCCTCTTCATCAAGGTAGGACGGCGTAAGATCAGATCCACCACCGAACCACCAGGCAACAATTTCCCCGGTCTGTTCCCCTCCAGCTGATTGTTTGGTAATTTCAAAGTAGCGGTAATTGGCATGCACGGTCGGGTCGAACGGACTGCGAGGATGAATTACGAGACTGATGCCTGCGGCAAAGAATGGGAGACTGATATTTTCATCGTAGGGGAGGGAAGAGTGATCCGCTCGGATCTCTTTGATAGCTGCCGGAGGGAGAATGCCGTGTACAACGGACACGTTCACACCGGCTTTCTCGAGCTTGGTTTGCAGTGTCGAGGTGGTCTGACCAGCCTCTGGTGGACAGGCAAAGACGCACGACAAGCCTCTACCTCCAGATGCTCTGGTCCACGCATCGCGCTTGAACTTTGGCGCATTGGGGTCAAGTTGCTCGAGTGCAACGACGATGTCATGCTGAAGGCCGTCTATGAAGGCTTCCATCTTCCCGCGCATCGAAGTAATCATGTTTTCAAGTGTTGGAACTTGTCGATCTTTGACTTGAAAGCGAACTTTGAGTTTCGTTTAACTGATGTGCGTCGTGCGATACCCGCGATAAAGTCACGTGTCGCTGTTGGCTGTTGGCTGCTCCTCTTGCCCTTGTCGCCACACGCAACGCACAGAACCGCACTAGCCATCTAAACTTTGTTCTAAAGTATTTTATCATAATGGACGCCCGTCTTCGGAGAGTGAACAAGGAAATTACAGGCTAGTAGCTGTGGGATTTGTTAGGCTATCGCTGACCCTCACTGTGCTTAGACTGCAAGAGCGATAAATCTTCCAACATTAGTATCGATCTCATCGATAACTCGCCTTTTCACCTCAAAGGGTCGTTTCCGGGGCCAAAAGACACGCCGTATGAGGGGGGTACATTTGAGGTGGTGAGCTAACCCCTTTTTGGTCGTCGGTGCAT
>JBBPTI010000470.1:0-13840 GCA_038093995.1 Tylopilus aff. callainus | reverse complement strand
ATCAATCAACCAAAAAAAAAGTTAAATAAAATGGTTATCTTGGGCCATAACCATTTGGTCTATTTCTACCAATTACATCTTCTAAATAAACACTGGGTTCCCTTGGCACTTGAGGCTGTGCCACCAAAACCCCCCCTTGTGCTCTCAAAAGAGGAGCTGGAGGGGGTGCTGGGATGAGTTCCCAGAATTTATTAGTAACCCTAACTATAATAGTGTTACCTCTGATCCACTCTGGATCATGAACCTCTGTGGCTAGAGGGTCTTTGTTGGTACAGTAAATACAGGGCCACCCCCCTGCAATGTCTATCTTCTTCATATACTTATCAGTGGTGGTCCAATCTCTCTGGGTGCCAAAGATCTCCTTCAGGGAATGGAGGTGATCCACATCAATGTCATCAATGACAATGTATGTGGGGTCTTCACCCCCATCCTTCTGGAGTAAATGGGATGTGTTGAACATTCCATGCATATAGATATGAGGGCCTAAAAAGCGTCAGTCAAAGTTTAAAAAAGAATAAAGTTAGTACTTACCTAATGATCTGGCCCATTGGGTCTTACCCAATCGAGTGGGACCCCATAGAACCAGGGTCTTGGGTCAGTTGGTGTTCTTTATCTCCATTTCAACCCACCGCTTACACTTTTCTGGGAGCCCTGGGAACTCTGTCCATCACAGTATATACTGAGGCTTCTCTTGTTTCCATTGGCGATCTGCGAAGGCGATGAGCTTATCCTCATAGAGGATGGCCTCTTTGGGTACTAGGGTCTGTGCCCTCTCAAAGAACTTGTCCTGGTTTTTGGACTGGTACAAGGACGACCACTTTTCAGTGGCCTTCCCTGCCTTGTCCTTTTCCGAGACAAGCACCTGATTAGGTGCATCCATGTTCCCCACATGGGTCACATCCTCTTCCTTGAAGAGGTAGTCCCAGGCACAAGCTACATCGCCCTGGAACTTCAATCTAAAAAGTTAAAAGGTTAGTTAAAGAAAAAAAAAAGAAAAGTGTTACTTACACTCTAACATTGGGGTGGATCCCCTGGATATCGAACAGGCCCACATTGCAGGACCTGATCCGATCATTGAACTGGATGATGGCATGCCAGTGCCTGCCACCATCCTGGTGCCTCTCTTCCGTGAGGTGCCAAGCCCTAATTCTAGGGCAAAAGGCCTTAAAAAAGGCCTTTGCATTCCCAATCTAAAAATGAACTGTGTTAGTAATAAATCAGACTTTATTTGGTTAGTACTCACCTGCACATATGTAAGCAGATAGCGCTTGGCTGACCAAGTGAACTGCCTGCCCCTGCCTTGTTCTTGAGGCTCTACTCTAGGGGTTGAGATCCATTGGATCCCATCAGGGCATACCTGGAACACCTGTATAGGAACAGGCACAGCCACAGAAGGGGCCCGTGGGGGACCCCTGAACATGGGCATGGTGGGTCTTGGTGTTGTGGGCCAGCTGAAATGTTGGGTGGGAGCTAGGCTGGCAGGTGCCGGAAGTATCAGCCAAGGTGCCACTGGACTGAATAGGCCTCTTGTATTGGTCCTGTACAGTGATGGGTCACCTTGTTAATTACCCTCATAAGAAGGTGGCAATGGGAAGAAGAGCCCATCATCGTCAGGCATAGTGTACATCTGGTCGATGTCTATATTGTTGGTGGAAATAAACATGATGGGACGAAGTGAAGAAAGAAAGAGCCACCAGTGGAGTTTAAATAGATCCCAGAGACGGGATGACTAATCATCCCACGCACAGACCAATCAACAAAGTCATGTGATTGCTCCCATGCACAGACCATAGAACATTCCAGAACATTCCATTCTCATGCACAGACCATCTATATCATCTAGTCTCCAAGACCCAGGCGAACTGGGTCATTGTCTTAAGGTTAGGGTTAATGCTCTAGGGTTAGGGTTAGCCTCTATCTCTCTATCTCTGTGTGTGAAGTGTCATGTGACAGACCGGGAATCAAACTATAACATTGTAATCTCTGGACTGTCACCAGACACTACCATATATATCCACTATCACCAATTTCTATTGGTCCAGCCTTTGCTGGACCAATCAGAACTGGTGACAGTGTTCATATATGGGCATGACTGGTGACAATGTGAGGATTACAAGGTTAGTTTAGCCGTGCTGACTAAGCAGGCATAAATATAGCCTTGTAATCCAGTGCATTGTCACTACACATGATGTTAACCCTAATCTAGGGTTCTATAAAAACCACAATAAGAACAAACAAAGTCACATGACGTTAACCCTATGACTCACATTGTCACCAGTAGTTACATAATAGAAGCTGGCTTAACTCCAAATGACTCATAGGTCACGTGATCGGAGTTTGAATTTGTTACGCTCACGGCTATGCTATGTTCCATTCTTTCCTACATTTCCTTCTTTAGCCCTTTTGACCCACGCCACAGTGCCACGACTTGGTATTGCCCGAGTCCTGTTCCCACACTGGTAAGCACAGATAGCCGCAGCATCTGGGCACCGGACCATGGTAGAGTAAAGCCCTGCTTACCCAGCTACTGATGCTGGCCGCAGCACTTAGGCAATCTGCAGTTGCAATGGCGCCATCTGTCGCCACCTGGTCCCACGCCTATAGCAATACTTGCACATCGCACACCAAAGTACGCCATCCATTCCCACTCCAATGGCATTAACCTCATGATGGTGCCATCGCTCGCCACTCGTTTCCACTCCAGTAGCGTTTCCCCCTCAGCACTGCCCCCCTCACACAGACCAGGCCAGTTTTCGTCTTGCACTTCCGTATTTAGTATCTTGGCCTGCCCTCACTTACTTTAAGCTCTGCTTGAATCACATTTGTAGTAGTATATAAACCTGCCTGTAAATTATTGGAGCCCCAATCAATTCTTCTTGGGTCTTCCCTCACAAGGCACCTGCTTATAAGGAGTTTGATCCACCCTTCTGTTTCGCTTCACTTTGCTTTTCACCCCCTTGTGCGTAGCACCTGGGGCTCCTCATCTCGCTTCGTTCCACTCAACGCCTCCTTGCCTTTGTGTCCGAGGTCGTTTCATTAAGAATTGATTCTCCCGTTTGCCACTGTCGCCCATCCAACCGCCCCGAACACCCCATCCATCACCAACCTTTTCACTATCAGTAAGCAGAGCAGAGCCCGCATCCTCCTTATTGATATGGAAGGACACTAGTGAACAGTACACGTGCCAAGTTGGCCCCTGCTGTTGCAGTTGGCAGCTCAACAGGCAGACACTGTCTAGTAGTCGCCACTCGCCCAGTTCGCCCCATCAACCTCAACCTCCTCGCCACTGTCGCTTCGCACCTTGAAGCCAATGCTGCTGCTGCTGCTGAGAGAGAGCAGAGAGAGCTGTGAAAAGAGATTGACCAGGCAATAGCAGATTTCGCTGCAAGGTCCAGGGCATCAGATATGCCCACACTTGTCTATCCCCCATCTCCAACCGCTAACATCGATCCAAACGACTTCATTCCTCCTACACCACCTATCCCTTCGCCTTCCACTCTTCGCCGGCTCATCGCTGAAGCCAAAGAACAGACCCACCACTATGAGGAGTACGCAGCCTGCATAGAAGCCCAGCTCACTGCTCTCCTTCCCCCTTCGCCAGACTACCGCGCCTGCTGTAGGCTGGATCGCCTTCACCACCCCTTCCGTTTTCCATCATACCACTCGCATCCAAAACAGTCTGGGACATCCGGTACTGTACTGGTGTGCAGTCTCAATGAGCCAGGCCATCTCCGCCCAAGAAACCTTCTGAAGCAGCCCAGCAAGTTCCTTTAGCCTTTCTTTTTGTACTTACATCTTTGTGCCTTCCCCTCTTTTTAGTCTTAGCTTTCGCTTCCAAGGATGTTCCCGCTTTTCTTTTGATATTCCCTTTTAGCTTCTTGTTTTATTTCTTTCTTGTTACTTGTGTTTTGCATTTATCGTCTTCTCACCCGCATTCAGTTTGATCACAATACCTTTTTGATTTCCTTGCAGTTACCCACAGGTGAATACTCCCTCATCATCTCCACCCCTACCGGCACACAAGGCCGCAACTTCCACTACGAGACCACACCTACCAACTGGGCAGAGTCAGCACCCCAGGACGACTGGTAGTTTTTCTTTACAGATTCAATTGAACTAAAGTTTCCGGCTCCAGCTATAGGGGGATTACTTAGCAAGCCGAGAGAATGTCCAATGCATCCTGAAGGAAGAGTAATCAGGATCCTCAATAGGCCGCATCCAGGAGACTACTGAGATCAGAAGACCGTAGTTCGTATGAGACCTCTAGCGCTGCTCCCATTTGAAAGGCCCAGCCGCAGCTGGTATAAGAAACACAAGGCGCCAGTAACCAAGAAAGAAGTCTGCTTTCAGTATGTCGCAGGTACTCCTCGATACCATCGCAGATCCTACTATTCCGCTACTGGACAAACTCGCTGCCATTGTGGCCGAGTTCACCACCGTTACTACCCAGAATGTCCAGCTGGCTCAATCTCTCCATGCGTCCAACAACGAGATTATATGTCTCGAGCAGCTGGTGACAATAGGACAAGGCACGGTAGCCACTCTCCAGGGCCAAATCGCCGCAGCGGGCCCTCCAGGTACCTTGAAGAAAGTTGAATTGTTTGCAGACCCGGGCGAATACGACGGGTCCATTGCCAAATTTGAAGAATGGTGGGCCAAGATGAAAGCATGGCTCTGCATCAATGCGCATGTTGCCCCTACTGGAAGTTATGAAGTGGTTGTGGCTGTACTATCCCAGCTCAGAGGACCTAAAGCCGGCCCCTTTGCACAAACCCACCTCACCCAAGGAAACACATACCTATGGAAGGACTGCAAGGCAGAGATAGAAGGCCTATTCCACGCAGCAAATCAGAAAGACTGGGCATGCTGCCAGTTGGAGGAGTTCAAGCAGCAGAACATATGGACCGACGACTACCTTGTCCGCTGGGAAGCCCTATACCAGCAAGTGCAAATCGACGACACACACATGGTCTGTCTCTTGGAGCAAAACACAGCCCACCATATCATCCTACAGATCTTCAAAGAAGGAAAGCGTCAGGATAAGCCGGCACTCTATTTGGACAATATCAGGAAGACCGGATGTGCAATGGAAGCGCTTGGCTTCATCAGGGGGTACAAAAGGAAGGCCCCTGTAAGGATTAGCAGTTGAGGGTTAGCGTGGGAAAACACTGAAGAAGATGTATATGCCCTCCCAAGCAGCGACGCCCATGCAAAGTGCTTCAATTGCAAACAGACTGGCCACAGAATTCGAAAATGCCAGAAACCCAAGATAAACCAATGCCCAGCCTGTAAGTTTGTTCATGGTGGGCACAGCACTTATTGCACCAAAAGGAAAATGCTGTGGAGGATCCCACTAGCAGAAGAAGAAGAAACCACTGGCTCCAAAGCACCAGTTAGGATTGCCGAGTTGGCAGAAGAAATACACAAGAGAAACAACCTGGAGATGGGTTTGGATTTTCCAATCGAAGGATCCCAGATGAAGGGAAAAGGCAGGGCCTAAGGAACGCGTCGGGTGTTCCAAAGGCTGGTAAGATTCCAACCAAGCACACCCCTATTACCCATGTTATCATTTCTAAAGACCGAGAATAGTGTATTCCCCTTAGATTGCCCGGTTTAGAGGAGTCTGCTCCCAAGCAGCTCAGCAGCAACCGTGAACCAAATGCTGTGCTTAATTCCTCTACCAAGTATACTCCCCCTCACATGCGCAAAGAAACCCTGACTAACCCACCACAGATTTGCATACTAGGGCAGCAAAAGAGAAAGGAGATACTCATATGGGTCCAGATCAAGACTCGCACTGGCGACTTCATACCAGCCTCTGCTTTGCTCGACAGCGGGGCCCAGTCCTCATTCATACATCGAGAATACGTCCGCCAACACCGTATCCCTACTGAAGAACTTGAATAGCCCATATACGTCTATAATGCCAATGGAACCCCGAACAAAGCAGGCCCAGTAACCCATGCGGCCACAGTACTATTGGAATACCAGGGTCATGTGGAAAAGACCCAGGTAGAGGTAACAGATTTAGGAAGCAAAGATCTGATCTTGGAGTATACATGGCTGAAAGAACACAACCCACAGATCAATTGGAAGACCGGTACGGTCTATATGCCAGACTGTCTGGAGTTATGCAACTACTCCGGTGTATCGCGGGTCATCCACAGAGCTGAAGAACTGGAGGTCTGGGTCGCCGAGGAGCAGAGGGACACCAAAAAACAGCAAGAAGGAAAAGCTCCCTGAGAGTTAGTACCCCTGGTGTACCATCACTACCTCAAGACCTTTGAGCAGAAGGAGTCCAAGCAGATGCCGGTATGGAAACCATGGGACCACGCCATTGAGCTAAAAGACACTTTCATGCCAAGAAAGGGCTGCAATATCCCCCTTAGCCTGCAGGAGCAAAAAGAAGTGGATGACTTTGTGGATGAGCAGCTGGCCAAGGGCTACATCCAGCCCTCCAAGTCTGAACAAACCTCCCCGGTTTTCTTTGTGCCAAAGAAAGATGGTTGAAAGCGTATGGTGCAAGACTATAGATATCTCAATGAGCATACAGTCCGCAATAACTACCCGCTACCACTCATTTCCCAGCTCATTGACAAGCTCCACACCACTCACCTATTCATGAAAATGGATCTCTGCTGGGGCTATAACAATGTCCGGATCAAAGAAGGAGATGAATGGAAGGCCGCCTTCACTTGCCACTGTGGTGCCTTTGAACCATTAGTGATGTTCTTTGGACTCTGCAATTCACCTGCCACTTTCCAAACAATGATGAACGACATCTTTGCAGACATGTCCGAAAACGTCATGGTATACATCGATGACCTCCTCATCTTCACTTCTACCAACAACTGGAAAGCCCACGAAACCGTAGTCCTAGAAGTCCTCAAGCGCTTGCACGAAAACAACCTCTTTGTTAAGCTGGAGAAGTGCACCTTCGGAGTGAAGGAGTTGGAGTTCCTTGGGATGATCGTAGGAGTAAACGGGGTAAGCATGGACCTGAGCAAAGTAACCACCATAAAAGAATGGCCAGTGCCCACTACAGTCCGAGGGGTCTAGGCCTTTCTGGAAATGGCCAACTTTTACTGCCGCTTCATCCAGGACTTCACCCATATCGCACGGCCGCTCCATGATCTAACCAAGAAAGACGAACCCTTCTGTTGGACTGACCAGCGCCAGGTGGTTGAAGGCTGCCTGAAGGAGACCTTTACCACCACCCCCATCCTGGCATACCCAGACCACAACAAGAAGTACTGGCTGGAATGCGATGCCTTTAGTTATGCAACTGGAGGAGTTCTCCTGGTAGAAGAAGGCAAGAAGTGGCACCCCATGGCCTACGCTTCACATGCGATGACGCTGGAAGAGCGAAACTACCCCATAGCCGATAAAGAGATGCTGAGTGTAATCCGAGGATTGGAAGATTGGCAACACTACTTGGAAGGAGCCAAACAGCAGTTTGAGGTATGGAATGACCACGAGAACCTCAAGTGGTTCATGACCCGCCAGAATCTCAACTGGAGGCAGGCCTGCTGGGCCCAATATCTCTCCCATTTCAACTTCAAGTGGTGCCATAAGTCTGGCACGACCATGGGAAAAGCCGATGCACTGTCGCACAGGGAAGATTTAGCGGTAGGAGATGCAGAGGACAACCACGATGTGGTGGTGATTCCCCCTGAACAGATACAGGTTTGCACGTGCAAGCAGGCGCAGCAGGAAGAGACTGAGGAAGGTGTTACTGAGGAAGCCACGGTGTTGCACCATTCTGGAGACTGGCTAACGGACCAGATCTTGCACGAGACCATCAAGCTTTCAGCTCCTGTGCAGAAATGGCTAGAGAGCCAGGGATATCACATTGAGGATGGGTGTAGGATGAAGAATGGTAAGGTGTATGTTCCCCCCGCATGTTGACCCGAGTTACTCCACCTCCACCACGATGCGCCAGTAGCCGGCCATCCTGGGGTCGCATGAATGGTAGAGTTGCTTTGCCAGCATTACGATTGGGCTTCCCTGGCCATTGACGCCGCCGACTATGTGAAGAGATGTCCGAGGTGCGCCCAGACCAAACCCTCTAATAGACCACCCACAGGGCCCCTCCAGCCATTACCAATTCCCTCAGGGCCCTGGCAAGATATCTCAGTGGACTTCATCACTGGGCTCCCACTCTCCAACTTGTACACAGCCATACTCACCGTCGTCGACCGCTTTGGAGAAGTGGTCAAGCTTGTTCCTTGTGACACCACCTGCACCTCCCTCAATCTTGCTGATATCTACCTACACCATGTCTGGAGGCATCACAGCCTCCCAAAATCCATCGTCTCAGATTGGGGCCCCCAGTTCGCTTCACGCCTCATGACAGATCTCTGCCAACAACTCCAGATAGACCAACGACTGTCCACCGCCTACCACCCCCAGACTGATGGACAGACCAAACGGATGAACCGCGAGGTAGGACAGTACCTCTGGACTTATTGCGCTGATCATCCGGACTCCTGGAGCGACTGGCTCCCCCTTGCACAATTCACCATCAATTCCAGAGTCTCGTCCACCTCCGGTAAATCCCCTTTCCAGCTCACCCACACTTACGCTCCGGTTCTCGGAATAGAACCTACTGTCACCCAGTCCCCCACGGCCGATAACCTAGTTAACCAATATGCTGACCACTTGGCCAAAGCCCGAGAACATCTCCACACCTCGCAAGATACAATGAAGTGAGCAGCCGCCGGTAAGTGTTCTCTGGCCCCCTCCTACTCCATTGGGAATAGGGTCTGGTTATCCACTGAGCACCTCGCTATTCCGGGTTCCCCCAAGCTAACCAGTCACTGGATTGGGCCATTCCCCGTTGTCGGTCTCGTCGGCCTGAATGCAGTCCACCTTGACCTTCCTACCTCGTATCGTATTCACCCTGTCCTCAATGTCTCACGGGTCAAGCCCTTCATGGCCCCACTTCCCGGTCAGCACCCTCCTCACCCCAATCCCTCTTCCCTGGCTGCTGACCCTGCTACCCCTGAATACGAGGTCAAGTATATTGTCGACTCCTGCTTGGCCGGCCACAGCCTCCAGTATTTGGTCCATTGGAAGGGGTTTGATATCTCCAAGCGCACTTGGGAACCCCGTTCCAACCTTACTAACTCGCCCGATGCCCTCACCGCCTTCCACTGTGCCCACCCTTCCGCCCCTCGCCCTGTCTCTCACTCCGCCATTTGTGCTATTTTCTCTGGTGCCCATCTGGTATCTGGGCCTTAAGGAGGGGGTCGTGTTACGCTCACGGCTACGCTACATTCCATTCTTTCCTACATTTCCTTCTTTAGCCCTTTTGACCCACGCCACAGCGCCGCGACTCGGTATTGCCTGAGTCCTGTTCCCACACCGGTAAGCACAGATAGCCACAGCATCTGGGCACCAGACCACGGTAGAGTAAAGCCCCACTTACCTGGCTACTGATGCCAGCCGCAACACTTAGGCAATCCGCAGTTGCAATGACGCCATCTGTCGCCACCCGGTCCCATGCCTATAGCGATACTCATGCATCGCACGCCAAAGTATGCCATCCATTCCCACTCCAATGGCATTAACCTCGCAATGGTGCCATCGCTCGCCACTCGTTCCCACTCCAGTAGCATTTCCCCCTCAGCACTGCCCCCCTCGCACAGACCAGGCCAGTTTTCGTCTCGCACTTCCGTATTTAGTATCTTGGCCTGCCCTCACTTACTTTAGGCTCTGCTTGAATCCTGTTTGTAGTAGTATATAAACCTGCCTGTAAATTATTGGAGCCCCAATCAATTCTTCTTGGGTCTTCCCTCACAAGGCACCTGCTTATAAGGAGTTTGATCCACCCTTCTGTTTCGCTTCACTTTGCTTTTCACCCCCTTGTGCATAGCACCTGGGGCTCCTCGTCTTGCTTCGTTCCACTCGATGCCTCCTTGCCTTTGTGCCCGAGGTCGTTTCAGAATTGGTAAGCTGATGCACAGCATGACTCAGGAAATGCTTGGCATATTCTCATGGGTTGCTTCTTAAACCCCGTTAGGATATATTGCTCCTGAAAATGGCGAAAGTGACTCTCACAATCAGGGCTCTATGGGAATGGAATTTAAAAATAGTAAGACGCTGACTAAGCCATTCTATGTATAAAAGGAGAAGTTTTTTTCTATCTCTGCTAAGAACATACTTAGCTCTTACCAAACCAACTACCAACCATCACCATGAACACCTACCCTGTCAGTAATGCCATCCTTTCCCCCTCTGCCTACGCGTCCTTGGTGATGCCCGCTGCCTTTCATCGCCTTGGTGACGACCCCTGCTCCGAAGTGGTTGCCAACAGCTTCCATTTCCTTTACTGCCCTTGCGATACAGCGGTAATCCGGGTCTTGGACGACAAGGCCGAAGTAGTCAACCCCTTTGAGGGGTGGGACCTGCACTCCCATGAGTGCAATGAGAAGTTCCAGGGTCTCCTCCCCAACAATGAAGGGTGGCAGGAGTTCCTGCAGAACAAGTAAGTATATATTCAGTCTTTATTTTTAGTCTATTACTGAGTACGAAAGGATTAAAGCAGGCTTGGGTCCCAAGGGGGTGATCCAAGATCTGTTCACTGCAGCAGAGAAGCGCCGCTTCCAACCGGTCCAGGACAAGTGAACCAATTCGACATACGAATGGGGGGTCTGGGGGATGACCCAGCATCTGGCGACTCGGACGCCGAGTGGCTGGCAGTGCAGCCACTGGCCAAACAAGGTAATGGGGCTGGAGAGGCCCCTGGTGGAGTATTCAACTCTGACTCCGACACCTCCCCCGGAACCCTGTTCAGCAACCCTAGTCACTTCTCCCTTGCCACCACCCCCTTTAATACCGCACCGATGACCCCGGAGTTCCTCTCCCCCAGTCAGTCCCTTCCCCCCTCACCACATGAGGAGTCCGGTGACCCCTTGCTTTGCCTTGCCTCCCACGCCCCACGAGACCCATTGGCACCATCACGCCACCACTCCGGACTCACCCTCCCTGATTCGCTCAGCGCGTTTCGGGAATATTGGCTCCCCTGCCTCGTCCGTCATCAATATAGTGATAGACAGGCAGGTGCATGGGGGGTGTGTCAACATTGGCACTGTGCACCCACTGCCCTCGACCCCCTCTGCCTCCAATGCACCTCCACGTGTCAAATTGGAGAGTCCAAGTTCCGAGAAGCATATGAGGTTCTTGAAAAGTGGGACCTAACTGGGGTAAGTGGTCGAGGCTTCCTGGAGTTGCCCTGGGAAGAATTAGTCACAAATGGGGTAACTGTGGCTGAGGCGTGGGTACTGATGAGGGCAGTACAGGCAACATTCATATATAGCCTACCTCGATATATGAATAATTGGTTTCAAGGGGTAGATGTAAGATAGAGGTACCAAAATAGTTTAGATTGGGAAGATGATCTCATATTTAGATTTAGTATTTGGTACATGGACTTAATTAGGGTTAATGCCTTTAGGGCATCAGAGGGTCATGTGATCTCAGATGGGAACTGGGATCAATTGGACTCTAATGTACTAGCAGGTTACAGAAAAGGGTACTGGTAACTTTACCAGTACTCTGGAATCCTATAAATAGTTGAACTCTGTCTGACAAGTGTGAGAATGTCTTTTGAACCTGAACAGTCATCATCAAACCTTAGTACTGAAACCAGAGTCTATCTGCCACCTTCTTATGAACATACATGGCGCGTATTTGTTTCAAGAAATGGGCACATACACGCGGCCGGCATCAGACTAGATCTAAGTTTATCAAGGGCAGGCATTCTATTTCTAGATGATGAGTGTCTTCGCGACCTAGACGGTCGCTTAGTACAAGTTGAGTCAAACAACCTTATAAGCATAGAACCTATAGATGCATATTCCGCAGGAAAGCTGCAGTACGAAATAGCAGTATTACAAAGATTGCTCTTGTTATTGGACAGGTGCAGGGCCCGCTCTATGGGAATGACAACAAACTACTGGGACCCTCACCATTACTATTCGATACTAGAGTCAGGACTAAGGGGACGCCCTGGGAACACTATGCCCAATTTTGGTGTGCCCCCTTGAACACGATTCTGTTGACTCATAACCCTCTTGTAAAGATGCATCAGAAGTCTGATCGGATCTGTATGACAGGTGTGGGAATCCAGGGATATTGGACCCTTACTGCCAAGAGTACTTGGAAGGTTAGGGTCTTTATGTTCCATCAGAAAGCGAAGCTGGATTGGTCAGCTGCAGTTAGTAAATGGTTATCGAAGGACATGAGGCCTAAGGAAGGCAATGTTCATTTAGAAGAGTATGGGAACACAGCCTTACCTGTGGAGTTTGAGCGGTATCAGAATATTCCTGTGGGAATTAGCAATAGGGTCTATCCCTGTGAAGAAGTCGAAGACAACGATGTAGATGGACATCACAAAGTGTACCTTCCCTGGAGGGCATGGACACACCCAACTTCTCATTTCAACAAAAATAGAAGGTATGAGTTCATGCATGGTAAGCCATAGAACAAACCACCTGTTCCTCCAGTTAGGATTTTGTCAGATAAGATCTACACGCTTCAGAACAATACTATGGGAACGAAAAAGATCTATTTCAATTGTTATGTAAAGATGCATTATAACTACACATTTCCAAGTCGGTACCAAGAAGAGGGGAGGATTCTACCCTATGGGGCTATAACACCCCATAAGAATCCCATGAACCCTTTGTATCTCGTTATCATTGCATATCCTGACACACCGTCTCCTGAGTTCGCTCCCACTGCTATTCCAATCGACAAGCAAGCTGGTATTGGTGATATCTATCCTATATACAAGAACTATCCTAGTGATGAGGTTACTATATTGGAGTATCAACTTGTGATGTGGAAGGAAGAGAAGCAAAGGTTAAAGTCTCAACGTAAGGTTGAGATGGCAACTACTACTACACAGCCAAGATACGGCATTGACGTGGACTATGATGCCGACTATGATGACGAAATAGATAAGGATGAGAAGAAGGCAGTCAATGAGTCAAGAATCATGGCACGTGGTATTTCTGTTCAGTCTTCTCAGGATTCTGAGAATGCAGAGATCCTTTATGGAAATAAGGGAGATAAGATGCATCCACAGTTCCAGTCTGCCGGGCCTGCCCTAAAGAGGATCCCGGAGGAGCCGAAACCTAAACCTAAGACTAGGAGTAGAGGTAAGATTAAAGCACCAGATGATGATGAATCTGGAGAGGATGAAGACCTACCACAAGGTAAAGGAGGTGATGATGATGCTGACAATGATGATGAACCGGGTGAAGTGAGACAGATGTACCTGGAACCTCTAGGGATGCCGTATGCAGTACTTAGAGGGGACATGTTTCTACACATCCATTTTAGGGATGTCTATTCATGTAAAATGTAGTTAGCCCAACTGGTATAAATTGATTATCTTACACTTAGGCTCGAGAGAACAACAACAGAATGAAAAGGGACCAATATACCAACAACTGATAACATATGTGCCTGACCCTGATCAGCAAGATTGACATGATCTTCATTAAGATCCGCGTGATTAACATTAGGATCTACATGATTGACATGATCAGCATGCCCAATATGGATAGCAATGACGACGCCATCAGTAGGGTAAAACTAACCTGTCTCACGACAGTCTAAACCCAGCTCATGTTCCCTATTAGTGGGTGAACATTTACAATGCTTACCGATTTCATGCTTTCGGTATAATAGGAAGAACGCATCAAAGGATCAAAAAGCAACGTCGCTATGAACGCTTGGCTGCCACAAGCCAGTTATCCCTGTGGTAACTTTTCTGGCACCTCTAGCCTCAAACTCGGAGGGACTAAAGGATCGATAGGCCACACTTTCA
>JBBPTI010000469.1:0-13840 GCA_038093995.1 Tylopilus aff. callainus | reverse complement strand
CGTCACCCTTTCCCACTCCAGTAGTGTTTAACCCACAGCATCGCCCCCCCTCGCACGGGCCAGGCCAGTTTCCGTCTCGCACTTCCATATCTAGTAACCATGCCTGCCCTTAGCTAGTTTAGGCTCCACTTGAACCCAATCTGTAGTAGTATATAAGACCGCCTGTAAATTATCAGAGCCCCAATCAATTCTTCTTGGGTCTTCCCTCACAAGGCACCCGCTTATAAGGAGTTTGATCCACCCTTCCGCTTCGCTTCACTTCGCCACTAGTCCCCTTGTGCCTAGCACCTGGGACATCACCTTGCTTGCTCCACTCGACACCTCCTTGCCTTTGTGCCTGAGGTCGTTTCAAACACCTCCACCCTGCTCAACAGTGGAGCACAGTCAACCTTCATGCATGAG
This sequence comes from Tylopilus aff. callainus, assembly GCA_038093995.1. Taxonomy (NCBI): domain Eukaryota; kingdom Fungi; phylum Basidiomycota; class Agaricomycetes; order Boletales; family Boletaceae; genus Tylopilus; species Tylopilus aff. callainus. Next base: position 13,438 of record JBBPTI010000469.1, on the reverse strand, counting down.
AGCTTTGCCATGAAGTATGGAATTCCCCTAGAATGCCTCGAGACCCCCATACTAGTCTACAACGCAGACAGAACCCCCAACAGAGCTGGCCCAGTAACCCATATGGCTGAAGTATTACTGGACTACCAAGGACATACTGAAAAGGCCTGAGTAGAAATCACTGATCTTGGAAACAAGGACTTGATCCTTGGATACCCTTGGCTGAAAACCCATAATCCATGGATCGACTGGAAGAAAGGAACCATTCACCTCCCCAAATGCCCAGAAATATGTAACTATAGTGGAGTATCCTGGGTAGTTCGGAAGGCCAAAGAACAGGAGAAAGAGACAGCCAAAGAAGCAGGTGTGCATAGTGCCCAAGCCGAAGAAGTGGAGATCCGAGCTGCTGAGGAACCAAGAGCCCAAGATCTAGTACCACCAGAGTATCACCCATTCCTTCAGGTGTTTGAGCAAAAAGAGTCCAAATGCATGCTAGTTTGAAAGCCATGGGACCATGCCATCGAACTAAAGGACTCCTTCAAGCCAAGGAAGGGCTGAAACATCCCCTTGAGCCCACAAGAGCAGCAAGAGGTAGACAAGTTCATTGATGACCAGTTAAGGAAGGGTTATATCCAGCCCTCTAAGTCTGAACAGACCGTCCCTGTTTTCTTCATACCCAAGAAAGATGGAAAGAAGCGAATGGTCCAAGACTATTGGTATCTCAATGAACACACAGTTCAAAACAACTATCCACTCCCACTCATCTCCCAGCTAGTTGACCAGCTCAAGAATGCCCGCCTGTTCACTAAGATAGATCTCCAATGGGGCTACAACAATGTTCACATCAAGGAAGGCGACAAATGGAAGGCTGCATTCATCTGTCACCGAGGGTCATTCGAACCCCTTATCATGTTCTTCAGACTTTGCAACTCCCCAGCCACTTTCCAGACCATGATGAATGAGATCTTCGCTGATATGTCCACCAACATCCTCATGTACATCAATGACCTGATGATCTTCACCCCAACCGACGATATCCAAGAGCATCAGAAAATCATCAAGGAAGTACTTAGGCAGCTTGAAGAGAACAATCTGTTCATCAAACCCTCCAAATGCGTGTTCTCAGTAAAGGAGGTAGAGTTCCTCAGGATGATCATTGGAGTAAATGGAGTAAGCATGGACAGTGCCAAGGTAACCACGATAATGGATTGGCCAAGACTGAAAGATGTCCGAGGAGTCTGCTCCTTCCTCAGCATGGCCAACTTCTACCAGCACTTTATATAGGATTTTGCCAAAATGGCTTGCCCCCTGTACAACCTAACCAAGAAGAATGAACCTTTCTGCTGGACTGACACCTAAGAAGAAGCTTTTGCTGGGCTCAAGCAAGCATTCACCATGGCCCTGGTACTCACCTACCCCAATAACGACAAGCATTATCGGTGTTAAGATCAAGTCCAGGTAGGACGTTGACCTTAGCCTTGAATAGCTCGAAGAGTGACGATGTATCTGGTGCCCTTACTAACGAAGGGACTTTATTTGGCCTCAGTCTGTTGAGGACTTGGATCTTGGTGAAGCTAGCAAGCTGAAGAGACAAACTCTAGCGAGCTCTGAGGTCTGGGGCAAAGGAGGTAGATATCAAGGAAGACTAGCTTAGAGCTACAGGGTTGTGCCTGGTAGGCCTATATACTGGCTAGTCCATCAGAGTTAGGTAATCTATAGAATGTGAAGGAACAGGAGAGAAGAAAGAGATATGGATCAGATATGATCAGAACGTATCCTGAGTCAATACTAAGTAGTAAGCATAGGGGAACTATTATGATGAGAAGTGAGGAGAAGGGAAAAGAAAAAGAGCTGGTACCCTAGACCCGGTAGGTAGATCGTAACATTACCTCCTGTTTAGCCTGTGAGATCCCTGAGCTCACTAAATCCTGTCACGAGGGTTCCCTTGGGGGTTGAAGAGTCTAACTGGTTGGATGATATCAGGGGAAGGGGCATGCTGCATGCAAGTGGGGGCCTCAAAATATGAGGACGCAGATGAAGAAGAGGAGGAGTGCGAGTGGGAAGAGGATGAACTCGAGGATGGTGGTGGGGCAGGGTGGAAGAGAGGACAGTGGGTCCAAAAGTGGCCCCTACAGTGACAGCGAGTACACATGGTGTGGAAAGCAGTAATCAGTGTGTGGGCAGGACAATCAGTAATTAGATGGTCAGGGGCCCAAAGGTGACAAGCAGGGCACTGATAACAGAAACATCGAGCTTTTATGTGTCCAATGCGGCGGCAGTGGAAGCAGGTGTTTCGGTACATGGGGTGGTTCGGGGTAAGGGGAACTTCTGCCTGTCTATGCAGGGCGTCTGCAAGGATAGTCTGGGCTCGTCTTCTGAGCTCTTCCAGGGTGACCAGGTCTTCTTCGATGATCAGGGTGTCATCCACCTCTATCAAGGTGGAGGCCATGGGGGACAGGGAACGAGGGGGAGTAGGAGCAGGGTGGTTCGTGTTAGGGGGAGGGGGGTGAGTCTGGGAAAGGCATTCCAAGTTGCGATCTAGGTCAATGCACAGGTCCAGTGCTCCCAGTTGTACCAAGGCGGCAAGGACACCGCGGGAAGCGTGCTCTCTATGGATGGCTAGGGAGTTGACTACAGAATGGGCTCTGGTGGGGATTGGGTCTAGTAGTTCTATGTGTTCAGAGAAATTATAAAACCCTTCAATCTGAAGGAAAAAGGTACGTAGCTGCCCAATGGGTGAGTCTGGGTGGACGAGATGTTCAAGGGTGATGACGTAGTGGGGATCGCGTAAGAAAAGATCCATGAGGATTTCATTGTCAGTGCTGGGGAAGAAGACGAGTTTGGCCATTTCTGGCACTTCGGTCTGCATGATGGCGTCAAGGACAAGGGAGTAGGAGGGGATTTCAAAGGAATTCATTGTGGAGGGGAAAGGTGATGGGTGGAGAGATACTCCACCAGGAGGGTTTGGGCCCCTTTTAAGTTCAACTTGGGTTCCCATGAGTCATCTTCTGGTGGGTACCCCTTCCATTGGATCAGGAACTTGCGGTTCCAGAGGGGTCCTCGATGCTTTAATATCTGTTCAACTTCATACTCCTCCTCACCACCTATGAGGTCAGCAGGTGGTTTGGGGAAGTTCGGGCCGTGTACATCGTTTTCACAGTAGGGGGATAGGAGGGAAGCATGGAAGACTGGGTGGATCTTCCAGGTGTGAGGCAGTTGGAGTTTGAAGGTAATGGGGGAGAGGACTTCAGTGATGGAGAATGGGCCTTCTTGCTTGCTGAGGAGTTTAGGGGAGGTGTGGGTACACCTCAGGTTTCGTGCCTCGAGCCAGACCTTATCTCCTTTGCGAAAGGGGGAATAATGTCTGCGTGTGCAGGCTTTCATGACTTGGGCTGCTAAGTCGTGGGCAGCCAAAGCTTCATTTCGGGCAGCATTCAGGTCAGAGATACGCTTCTCTAAGGCAGGGAGGGGGGTAGGGGAGGAGATAGTGGGGATCAGTTTTGGTTCATATCCCATCATGAGATAGAATGGCAATTGGTTTGTGACAGAGTGTGGGCAATGGTTGTGAGCGAATTCTGCAAAAGGAATGAGATCCGACCATCGGGTAGGGTTGTTTCCACAGAATATACGGAGGTAGGTCTCAACCTCTTGGTTTACTCGTTTGGTTTCTCCATCCATTTGTGGATAATAGGTGGTAGAGAGGGTGAGGCCGTACTTTAGGAGTTTTCCAAGTTCTTTGGCGAAGTTGGAGATGAACTGGGGGCCTCTGTCAGAGATGATCTTATCATATAGTCCATACCTTGTATAGACTTTGGCGAGGAAAAGAAGGGCAATCCCTTCAGTTGTGATGGTTTTCATGGTAGGGCAGAGAATCACCCCCTTTGTAAGCCCATGGTCAACCACGACCAATAGGCTATCAAATCCGGAGGAGGGGGGAAGGTTGGTGATCAGATCACAGGAGATCTGTTGAAAGGGGTGAGTGCAGGAAGAGGGAATAGGAGTAAGGGGGGGGAGAGTGAGGTGGGTGTTTACTTTGTTTTGCTGGCAGACCGCACATCCTTTGATGTATTTACGGATGAAGGATGCCAGGCTGGGCCACCAGAATTCACGGGCGACTAGCTGGCAGGTTTTAAGGAAGCCAGGGTGGCCAGCGGATAAATGGTCGTGGTGGGAGGCAACAATGGACCACCATAGTCCAGGAGAGTCAGGGATATAAATGCAGTTCTGGTAGGAGAGTATTCCATCAGAATATTTCCAGTCAGAGAGGCAGGAAGAAAGGGAGGAGGGGATATTTCCTTCAATGGCCCGGACGACATCTAAGACAAGGGGGTCAGCAGTGGAGGAGGTGCAGAGCTGGGTGGTGAGTTCAAGGTCGATGAGGTGGATGAAGAGGTTGTCAGGAAGGAGAGTGATGTCAGAGTTGTTGAGGGAGGTGGGAGTATGGTCTGGGCAGCAAGAGAGAGTGTCGGGAGCAGCCAGTTGGGTGCCAGGGATGTGTTGGAGGTGGAGGTCGTAGTCCGACAGATCTAGCATCCATCTGGCCTGTTGTCGGTTAAGATTCTGAGGTTTCTGGAAGTAGGTGAGGTTTTTGTGATCCGTAAGGATAAGAATGCAGAAGGGGGAACCAAGGAGGTACTGTCGCCATGTCTTCAGGGCGCAGATGATAGTGAGCAGTTCTCAATCAAAAATGTCATAGTTTCGTTCCGCTGGGGAGAAGGATTGGGAGATATAGGCGCAGGGCTTTAGGTCTCCATTAGAGTTGGCTTGTAGGAGTATTCCTCCAGTGGCGAACTTGGAGGCATCAGTGGAGATGGCGAATGGGCGGTTTAAGTCAGGCATGGAAAGGACAGGTTGTGAGGTGAACTTGTCACAGAGGGAGTCAAAGGCAGACTGTTGGGAGGGGTTCCAGTGCCAAGGACAGTCTTTGTGGGTGAGTTTGAGGAGGGGGGCGACAATGTTGGAATAGGAGGTGATAAATCAGCGGTAGAAGTTAGCAAAGCCTAAGAAGGATCAGACTTCCTTGACAGTGGAGGGGACGGGCCAGTCAGCAATGCCTTTGACTTTAATTGGGTCCATGGCGATCTGTCCTTTGGAGAGGATCATTCCAAGGTATTCTACTTGAGAAGCAGCAAAAGTACACTTTTCAAGGCGGAGATAGAGGTCTAGTTCCTTCATTCACTGGAGGACACGATGGACCCAGATCTCATCTAGTTCGAGGGTGGGGGAATGGATGAGGAGGTCATCCATATAGATGACGAGCCATCCTTCTGCAATCATGTCACGAAAGGAGTCATTCATGAATCTCATGAAAGTGGGGGGGGAGTTGGTCAGGCCAAAGAACATGACCATCGGTTCAAACAGGCCTCTGTGGGTGATAAAGGCCACCTTCCACTGGTCTCCTTCTTTGATGCAAACGTTGTTGTAACCCCATTGCACATCAAATTTGGTGAAGATAGAGGAGTCCTTTACTTTGTTGACCAGGTTGGAGATAAGGGGAAGGGGGTAGGTGTCACAGACAGTATGTTCATTCAGGTATCGATAATCCTGGCAGGGACAGAGCTTTCCATCTTTCTTCTTGACGAAGAAAAAAAGGGAGGCTTGGGGAGATTTAGATGGACGGATCTTCCCAGATGCAAGGTTTTCATCAATGAACTCGTCAGTAGCCTTTTGTTCATCAGGGGAGAGAGGGTAGAGCTTCCCAATCTTTGGGATGAAGGAGTCAGACAGGATGATTGCATGGTCGTAGGGTCGGGAGGGGGGTACATGGTCTGTTGACTCTTTCTCAAAAACTGAGGTGAATTCCAAGTAAGAGGGGGGAAGGGTGGTCTTTGGGGTCAGTTTTGCTTGTATGGCTAGGTCAGTGGCATGTGAGATGTGAGCCAGCTTGAGGGTAAGGGGGTGTGAGGGATAGTGTGTCTGTGCGTAGTGGAGGACTCTCTCAGTGGTATAATAGTCGGTGGTGTTCCTGACCCATTGTTTGGCAGACAGTCGTTCAAGGAAGTCTCTGAGGTCTTCTTCTGCTAGGGTGAGGGAGGAGATGGGTGCAGCAGGAGGGGGGGGCCTGGGGTAGGAGTATAGTTCATGTCCTTTATCAAGGGTGGGATCTATGGCAACGGTGCCTTTGCTCCAGTCAATATCTGGGTTGGTGTTGCAGAGCCAGGGGTGGCCAAGGATGACACTCTGCCTTCCAAGGCATAGTACAAAGAAGCAGATCTTCTGAGTGATCCCTGCAATTGTGACGAAAAGGTAAGTGACATAGTGTATGCGGGCGTTAAGGGAGGAGTTGGCATTCTGGGCTAGAATGGTCTGGGTGGTTCATTCTACTGGTATCTGTTTCTGGGAGGCGAAGCTCCAGTCTAAGCAGTTTATCTCAGCCCCAGAGTCGATAAGGGCATGGGTGGTAACAGTTTTCAGGGTTCCTTCAAGGTAAATCAGGTTGATAGGTATGGTAAGAGATTTATGTTCACAGGATACATAGGGCAGAGAGGTTCGCATTGTTCGAACCCTCCCTACTGAAAACCTGCTTTCCTCTCAAACATGGCACTTAATTGCCTGATGTTCATTGGCTCCTCATCCTTCTGGGGAGTTTCTTCTTCATTCCAAGAGGTCGCAGCCTCTATCTTTCTGGCAATTCATCTGACGGGGGGAAGGGTATTCTGGCGAGAGGGGCATTGGCAGGAGATGTGTCCCGGTTTGTGGCAGGAGAAACAGAGTCCCCTTTTCTTATGTTCAGTTTCCTGGGCAAGGGAAAGTCAGTCTACATCCATGGCATTGGGATCTCGAGGGGAGTTTCGGCACTGAGGGGGAATGTAATGGGTGGGGGCTCCAAGATGAGTGACATGGTCAGCTTGGTCCCATTGGGACTTAAACTGTCTGGCTCGCTTGTGCCAGTCAGAGAGGGTGGTGGGGACGGTGTCCATGGAGTAGATTCGCCTCATAAGGGGGGTAGGGAGTCCTGCTGCAAAGAAGCTGATAAGGATGGGGGCGTCCTTGGTTTCATCAAGTCCAGCCTCAGCCATCTTCATGGAAAAAAGGGTGGAGTAGTAGTCAAGGGGGTTGGTGTCGGGGTGGGGACACTTCAGGCTCAGGGCCTTGGTGGTAGAAAGCCAGTTCAGGGCTTCCTGTTTGGTGTTGGTGTGTTCAAAGGTCAGGAGGAACTTCTTCTTGAAGTCAGCGAAGGTCCCAAAAGAATTAGAGGTGAGGGCAGTGGACTAGAAGGTGGAGGCCCAGGTGGCAGCTGGTCCTTTCGTCATATAGGAGAGGGCAAAGGCTATCTTCTTCACTTCCTTGTTATAGACTTCGTCGTTTACCAGCAGGTAGGTCTTGATCGCGTTCAGCCATCTCTTGGCTTTCGCATGCAATCCATCATATGCCTCAGGCGTACCGATTCTCAGCTCAACAGGCTTGGTGGAAGACATTCTGCGAGGAGGGGGCGGTGGTGGTGGGGTTGGGTTTCAGAATACTACAGGTCTCTGTATAGAGGGAGGAGAGGGAGGGGTAGGGGAATGCGGTAGAGTGAGGAGAGAGCTGAAGTTGTTGGTGAGCTGTCAGGTTTCTTCGTCTGTCTCAGTTAGATGGTTGTCTGGGTCATCGTAGGCAGGGGATGGAGAGTGAGGCAGTTCAGATTCAGAGGAGGGGGAGGGGGAGCGGTTCCTTTGAAGGAAGGCAAGGAGATTGGGTGGTTGGGATGTGGTGGACGAAAGGTTGCATCGAGGGCAACCTTTGCAAAAGAGAGAGAGAAGCTAGTCTTATGTTAAGATCAAGTCCAGGTAGGACGTTGACCTTAGCCTTGAATAGCTCGGAGAGTGATGATGTATCTGGTGCCCTTACTAATGAAGGGACTTTATCTGGCCTTGGTCTGTTGAGGACTTGGATCTCGGTGAAGCTAGCAAGCTGAAGAGACAAACTCTAGCGAGCTCTGAGGTCTGGGGCAAAGGAGGTAGATATCAAGGAAGACTAGCTTAGAGCTACAGGGTTGTGCCTGGTAGGCCTATATACTGGCTAGTCCATCAGAGTTAGGTAATCTATAGAATGTGAAGGAACAGAAGAGAAGAAAGAGATATGGATCAGATATGATCAGAACGTATCCTGAGTCAATACTAAGTAGTAAGCATAGGGGAACTATTATGATGAGAAGTGAGGAGAAGGGAAAAGAAAAAGAGCTGGTACCCTAGACCCGGTAGGTAGATCGTAACAATCAGCTTGAAAGCAATGCCTCTTCCTTCGCCACCAGTGTGGTTCTTCTAGTAGAAAAAGACAATAAGTGGCATCCTGTAGCCTACTCCTCCCATGTGATGACCCCTGAAGAGCACAATTACCCAATCACAGATAAGGAGATGCTGAGTGTAATCTGGGCCCTGGAAACATGGCAACACTACTTAGAAGGAACCACCCATGAGTTTCAGATCTGGAATGATCATCAGAATCTGACCTGGTTTATGACCCAACAGAATCTCAATCAATGACAGGCCCGCTGGGCCCAATACCTATCTTGGTTCAACTTCAAGTGGTTCCACAAGCCTGGAACAATGATGGGCAAGGCAGATGCCCTCAGTAGGCAAGAGGACTTAGTGGTAGGTGATGAAGACGACAACCAGCATGTGCTGGTGGTGCCCCCTGAAGCAATAGGAGTCCAAGAGATGAAGAAGAGCCAGACAATAGTTGTGCTGCACCCCAGCAGCAACACCCTCACTGATGCCATCTCCCACAAAACCATTAAGCTCCCAGCACCAACCCAGGCTCACCTGGAGGTGTCGGGGTACACCATCTCTGATGGATGTCACTTGAAGGATGGACAAGTGTATGTCCCACTGGCCTATCGGCCCCAAATATTAAAATTGCATCATGATGCTCCCCTGGCTGGACACCCCAGAGTAGAGAGGACAATGGAACAGATTCACCAAAGATACAATTGGCCCAGCCTTGCCAAAGACGTCCAGGAGTACGTCAAGCATTGCACACATTGTGCACAAGTAAAGCCCAGTAATCAGCCCCCAGCTGGAAAGATTCAACCGCTACCAATACCAGCCAGCCCTTGGGAAGACATCTCCATCGACTTCATCACCAGGCTTCCCAAGTCCAACTCTTACACTGCCATTCTGACAGTAGTCAACCAATTCTCCAAGGCCATAGAACTCGTTCCGTGCAACACTACCTGTACTTCCGTCAACCTCGCTGGAATATACCTGCACCATGTATGGAAGCACCATGGACTCCCCAAGACCATCGTATCAGATCAAGGCCCACAGTTCACCTCCAAGCTAATGACCAACCTTTGTTGCCAACTGCAAATCAAGCAATGGCTTTCCACAGCATACCACCCACAGACCGATGGGCAAACCAAGTGAATAAACTGAGAAGTCAGACAGTACCTCCGACTCTACTGTGCAGAAAACCCTGAGACCTGGGCCAAATGGCTCCCGCTCACCCAGTTTACCATTAACAACAAAGTCTCTTCTGCCACGGGTAAGAGTCCATTTCAACTGACTCGAACCTATTCCCTGGTCATCAGTATTGAACCCACGATCACTCCCTCCCCAACTGCCAACAATCTCACCAACCAGTACGCCACTCACCTGAAAGAAGCCCGTGCTCGCCTCCATCAATCCCAGGAGCATATGAAACACTCTGGCAATCAGCATCGCTCTGTTGCTCCAACCTATAAAACAACTCAAGCCTGAGCTGTCAAGCCTAGGGCTAGTAGTGGCGAATGCCAGTAGTGATGGTGAGAGTTGCAGCATATCGTCAAGGGGAGCCTTGCTGTTGTGGGTCTTACTGTCATGCGATATAAGTGGGGAGGACTTTGTGGCATTTATAGCAGCAGCCAATCATTAGCCTCCAAGACCCTAGTGGTGTAGCAGCATTGTGGGTAGAGCTAGTAGACTATGTGCCACTATCCATCAATGATAGACTGGAGTCTAGGAGGGTAGCAGCTGGGGTTTATATACTGTTACAGGGTTTGTACATATTTGTACACTATTGCTACATATGGTCTGTCAAGGGCTGGCTTAGTTACTGTATATGGTCTGCAGAGTTCATGGGTCTCTGTGGGTCAAAGGAAGGTCTTGGTCTGTGCAAGCAGGGCTATGCTCAGGGCAGTGTGTGGCAGTGTGTGGCTATGCATGGCTATGCAGTGTAGAGCATAGGCTGTGGTGAGGGTGAATGGCTATTGGTCATGAGTCTGTATGAGTCATGCCGGTATCAGTGTGCAAGTATCGCTATAGGCCGAGGTGCGAGGGCGATGTGATGGTGAGCGATTGTGTGACTATGGTGCAGTATGGCGTGATGCAGGACTGCAGAGTGGGACCAGGGGTTATGGAGTACTGGAGGTGATGTCAGGTTTAAGGGTTGCAACATGGTGACATACCAGGGCAGGTCTGAGGGGCAAGAGCCATTGTAAGCCTACCCAGGTCATGCTTTCAATTGGTGCTGGGGAGCCGAGGAGTTATCCATGTGTGGTGCATGCTGCGTCACTGTATGGGGGTTCATGGTCTGTGTCTCAAGGGACAGCAAGTACTGTCATCTACTGTTAGCAGGCTATATCTATCCAGGGCACAGGGCTATGCCAAGTGGCTATGTGAGGGTCAGGATCGTATCACATGTGGGGTCATGTGACTAGTGCAAGGCTGTGCCATGAGGCATTGCTGATAAATCAGGTGACTGTGGGGCTGTGGTAGGGGCGAAGGTGAGTGGCCACTGATAGGGCGACGAGGAACAAGGAGCACTATTTGTAGGGCATTGTAGGGTGCTGGAATGGCAGTGAGGGAGTGCAAACAACTGAGCTAGGGGTTAAAGGAAAGGGAAAAAGTGTAGTGGGGCTGGTGGATAGCATTGAGTATGGCATGATCATAACAACCTACCAGCCAGGAGACAAAGTCTGACTCTTCTCAGAACATCTCCACACCCCTCACCCTGTGAAGCTCCTGGACAAATGGCTCAGCCCCTTCTCTGTCCTCAAGCACATTAGCCCCAATGTGGTACTCCTTCAGCTCCCTTCTTCCTTCCACATCCACCCAGTTGTCAACATGTCCCAGGTTAAGCCTTATCTCACGCCTCTTCCCAGACAGCCCACTCCCGCACCCTCTACCCCGGTCATCCTGCCATCTGACACTGATGGCAAATACAAGGTAGACTACATTGTCAACTCTCACCCCCACAGTCACAGACTACAGTACCTCATTCACTGGAAAGGCTACAATGCCTCCGAATGTACTTGGGAACCCCACTCCAACCTCACCCACACGCCTGATGCTATCGCCACGTTCCACCACGCCCACCCATCCACCCCTCACTCCATCTCCTCTGTCAACATCCGCTCTCTCTTTCTTAGCCATTCCCCAATCCATCTGGAATCTGGATCTTAAGGAGGGGGACATGTTATGTTTCATGCCTCCAACACTACACTTCCGATCCTTCATTTCCTACACTCCCTTCTTTAGGCATAGATACCTATGCCATTGAGCTGTGACTCAGTAACATCCGCCCTTGCTTCCATGCCACCTCAGCATAGGCTTACAGCATAAGGATACCTGACCAAGGTAGCGCAAAGCCCCTTTTACCTAAGCAGCTGACGCCACAGCAACTGTGGATTGCACCATCACTCACCATACCCACGCACTTGGATCTCACACCAATGATGTTACTCCCACATATCATACAATTCCCTTATTTCCTCTTTCCTTCAATCACAAAACTCCCACTATCACACCATCACTCACCACCTTATCCCACGCCAATAGCCAATATCCCTCAGTACAGCCCCACTTGCACAGACCAGGCCAGTTTTCACCTTGCATTTCCATACTTAGTAACCTGGCCTGCCCTGATGTTATTCAGATGGAGTTCCAACTTAGGTAGCTAGTAGTATATAAACCCCCCATGTAATTGTCAGAACTCCAATCAATTCTTCTTGGGTCTTCCCTCACAAGGCACCCAGTTATAAGAAGTTCGACTCAGCCCTTATCTTTTCATACACTTTCATACACCCTCTGCTACACAGCCAAAGGTACTTAGTGCCCAAGGTTGTTTCAGGTTTCATGGTGACTCTAGTCTGGATGTAATGCTCTTTGGGGAACTCCAGGAGTCCAATAGTCAGTGGTAGTAGAGGTCAGTGTTGGAGTAAATGCAGTGATATGCAGGCATAAGGCATCATAGAACATAAGCATAACAATGCCCTTGCTGAACAAAAAAGGGTCCAGCAAGAGCTGCTGCAGGACATCAATGAGTGCCTTGCTGAGTGGAGTACAAGGACAGAAAGGGCTACATTAGCTACACCTGACTTGACTTATCCCCCCATTGACCCTGCTGACATTGACCCAAATAACTTTGTTCCACCTATACCACCTCCTCTCTCATCTGCCACCCTCCACTGCCTCATAGCTGAGGCAGAAGAACACCAGCACCACTGCAAAGAATACACCACCTTTATTGAAAGGCAGCTTGCCCTATCACTTCCATCCTCACCAAACTATTGTGCCTGCAATAGACCCTACCCTCTTTGTTGACTGCAATGCTGGTTTCACCAGAGCAGGCCCACCATTACTGCTATTGTCTGCAAAGCAGACAAACCTAGCAGACTGAAACAACCCTTAGATCAAGGGTAGTGAGCAGTGAGGCTTAGTAAACAGGAATGGAGAGTGACTAGAGCTAGTGGGGGCCCAGGCATTGACTGAGGACTAAGGGGAAAACCCAAGATAACTCAAATGAGGATCTTGGGGCTGCATTGCCAGCCTTATATACTACTACAGGGGTTTATACATGTTTATACACTATTACTACATATGGGGTGCTTTAGGACAGGGGTGTAAACACAAGGTTTATGCTACTGGCCAAGGGTGAGTCATGAGGAGTCACTGCACTGCCTTGCACAGCCCAGGTGCTGATGGTGTGCGATCATGCCATAGTGGCATGATATAGTGCAATGGTGATGTCATGGGGCTGTGCAAGGAGGGCTGGACCACTTACTAAGGTAATCATGACTTTGCACAGCCATTGTGTGGCACGTGAATACTGTTAGTAGGCAGGCCAGTGCACATACTGGTACTGGGACAGGGGTAGAACTGAAAAAGGACAGGGCAAGTGAGCAAGGTCATAACAATAATTCTCTCTTGGTGGAACTCTCTTGCCTAGTTTCTGTACTAACTGCCCTAGTATCTAATGTAACTGGTCTAGGGATGTCTTCCAGTGAGCCCAGCAGGGACCATGAAACTAAACCTGTGCTTAACTCCCCTTCATTTACCATCAAAATCACAAAAGAAGCAAAGTTGTATACAAGGGTAATACACAAGGGAAAAGAGATTAAGCTGACAGTCTGCTTAAAACCCTCTAGAGAAGAACAATATGTAAAGGCCATCACACTAATTGATAGCAGAGCAAACCTAACCTTAATAAATGCCAATTTTGTGTGAAAACATTGTATATCCACACTGACCACCTGTAGGACAATTGTAGTATTCAATGC
>JBBPTI010000468.1:0-13863 GCA_038093995.1 Tylopilus aff. callainus | reverse complement strand
CGACCGATGAAGACAAGTCGGGCGGCACCCCGCAATCACTACATAGATTTCCTTCCTTTCTTTTCTCTTTTCTTTCATTCTGCAGACCAAAACGGATACCATTGAGTTGGACATATACAACACGAGCGGCGGACTATCTATGGCGGACTGACTACGCGTCCATCTCCTCTAGATCCGCCACTATCTTCCCCACCTCTGCGATCACCAAATCCTGTGTGACTTCCAGAGCCTTGAAGTCCGTGCGGATCTGGAATAGTTCCGCTTGCGCCGCGTTCAGACGGCGGACCAGGCCCTGGCGTCGTTTCCGGACCGCGGATGACTCGGACCTCGCCATCGTGGGTGCCTTCCCCTTCCCCTTGCTCCGCACCGGCACATCCTCCTCGCTCGCACTCTTGTCGTCGTCAGACAAAATGGAGGGGGCCCACTTGCTTGGGCCGGCCTTGGCAGTTGGTCGTATCGGCCGTCCAGCTGATAATCGTTAGTACGAGTTACCACTAGGCGGCAGACACTTACCTCGAGTGGTCTCTATGACCACTTCCACCTGATTGGTCTTCCTCGCTCCTGACCGACCCACCGCGAAGCTACACCGGGCCTTCAGTCTACGGCACCGCGTGCAGGCGACCCCAGCTCCCGTCTCGCATCCTTCTGGGACGCCCGCCTTCGCACACGACTCGCAGACGCGGCGCACCGGTGTCGTTCCCATCTGCCGTGTCGCCTCGGCTTGCCTCTTGGGGGCGGGCACCATTTCCCCTTGCTCGTCGTCCATCCACAGTCGCTATTCCGGGTCAGTGTTGCTCCAGCGGTTGAGTGACTTACCACGCACCTTTAGCAATGATGTTATGGACCGCGCGTCCACCGACGATGCCCGCTTCTCCGTGGTTACCGTCTGCTCCACCTCCTCAACCTCCATCGCCGTGTCTTGCATCGGTATCAGTGGGGCTGCCTTTCTCCTCTCGGTCCAGTCTGCGCACATCAGCTCCGCCGCACAGAGCACCTGGCCTACTTCCAGATCCAGGTCCGTGTTGAGCTGGAGCGCGTCGGCCTCATCTTGGGCCAACTCTAACACATCCTGCCCTTGCTATCAGTGAACAGTACCACTGCGAGTAGTTTACAACTCACCAACGCCATCCCAAATTCCTTCATCCACATCGTCTTCTTCTCCTCCAACTCGTCCCGGTCATCTGGCATTGACTTTGCGACCACCTCTGCTCGACCTATCGCATCTTGAACTCTCTGGCACGCGGCCTGTTGAAGTGCTGCCCCAGTGTCATTTAGGGAACGGTGGCGGTCGAGTCGGCTCTTGAATTGGGACATGGTGAGTCGTGATGAACAGGTGAGTGGGTAGTGGTAGTAGAGTTGAGAGTTTCGCGCTGGCACACACGCACTCTTAGCTGTCCCGCTTTGGACGCTGTAAACCGATTGGTCAGCCCGCGTACCTGACTGGGGACAGTCAGTATCTAAGTCCCCAGCGGATGTAGAGAGTCAGGACTCTCTGTGGTGATATCCGCTTCTTTTTCTATATTCCATGGTTCCTCTTACTATGACCCTGATTACTTACTTTGACTCCGGACTCGCAATTCTTATAAATCTGTTCCTAGTCCGATGCACTGATTAGTCCGGAACTACCGGACTTTACTCAGACAGACTGGTTTTTACTTTACTATTTCCTTTTCTGTTCTTACTTACATAACAGCCTTATACGCTGTCATTTAGCCATTTTCCTGTCATTAGCAAAAGTCTAGGGTATGCCTGGACTATAAAAACTTGTTTCACCGGGAGGAAAATTTAGCAACCTTCAGCTCACACCGTCTACCGTCTACCACGGCCGTTCTACCGTTCACCGTCACCGTTTCCACCGTTTCTCACCTTTCTCACTCGCAATCTCTATGACCTATAGTCCAGAATATCAGACTAATGCGCTCCAAGTCGACTAGTCCCCATCTCGGGCCTCCATAAGTGGTCTTAACCTTCGTCTCACCCACCCCTTTTACCAGAGTCCCTTTTGGGGCGAACATAATCGCTCCCCCTCATATCTAAGACGACCAGGACTAGCAGGTTCCGCCCCTAGTCCGCTCCCAGGCGTCCTAATTACTTTACACCGAAATGCCTGCTTCCACTGCCGCCACATTGGGCACATCAAAGCCCAGTGTTTCCATTATCAGTGTCCTGCCTGTCACCTTTGGGCCCCTGATCATCTAATCACTGATTGCCCTGCCCACACCCTGATTACTGCTTCCCACACTATGTGCACTTGCTGCCACCACAGGGGCCACTTTTGGACCCACTGTCCCCTCTTTTGCCCAGCCCCACCATCGTCCTCTAGCTCGTCCTCTTCCCCTTTGCACCCCTCCTCCTCTTCATCTGCATCCTCATACTTTGAGGCCCCTACTCACATGATACATGCCCCTTCTCCTGACGTCATCCGACCAGTCTGACTCTTCTGCCCTCAAGGGAGTCCTTATGGAAGAACTTAATGAGCTCAGGGATCTCATAGGCTAAATGGGAGGTAATGTTATGATCTATCTACCGGGTCTAGTGTACCAGTTCTTTTCTCTTCTCTTTTTCTTCTCACCTTCCATTTCAGACCTTTCCCTATGCTTACTACTTAGTGTTGACTCAGGATACACTCTAATCATATCCGATTGATATCTCTTTCTTTCTTTTTGTTCTTTCGCATTCTATTGATTACCCAACTCTGATGGACTAGCCAGTATATAGGCCTACCAGGCACAACCCTGTAGCTCTAAGCTAGTCTTCCTTGATATCTATCTCCTTTGCCCCAGCCCTCAGAGCTTGCTAGAGTTTGTCTCTTCAGCTCACTAGCTTCATCAATCAAAGTCCTCAACCGAACGAGGCCAGATAAAGTCCCTTCATTAGTAAGGGCATAAGATATGTCATCACCTCAGGGCTATTCAAGGCTAAGGTCAACATCCTACCCAGACTTGGTCTTAACAAATGGCAGAGTGAGAGACAGGGTGAGGGGTGGAAGAGTGGGCATGGTGGAAGGTGGCAAGGGCATTGGGGGAGTTAGTGAGGTTAGACTGGGGCTCCCAAGTATGCTCGGAGATGTCATACCCCTTTCGATGAACCAAGTACTGAAGGCCGTGGCTGGCCAGGTGGGAGTCAACAATATACTTGACCTCATATTCAAGGGTAGTGGGGTCAGCAATCAGGAAAGAGGGATTGGGGTGAGGAGGGTGCTGACTGGGGAGTGGGGCTATGAACAGCTTAACCCGCAAGACATTAAGGACAGGGTGAATATGGTAAGAGGCTGGGAGATCAAGGCGGACTGCATTTGGGCTGACAAGACCGGTGATAGGGAATGGGCTGATCTAGCGATCAGTGAGCTTTGGAGAACCTGGAATGGAAAGATGCTTGGTGAAGAGCCAAACCTTATCCCTGATCACATAAGGGGGGGTCAGAGAACACTTCCCAGTGGTTGCTCACTTCATTGTATCCTGCGAGGCGCAAAGTCATTCTCGAGCTTCCACCAAATGATTGGCATATTGGTTAGCGAGGTTGTTGGCGGTGGGGGACTGAGTGATGGTAGGTTCGATACTGAGGACCAGAGCATAGGTGTGTGTGAGCTGGAAAGGGGACTTGCCAGTGGCAGAGAACACCTGGGCGTTGATGGTGAATTGCACAAGGGGGAGCCAATCGCTCCAAGAGTCTGGGTGGTCTGCGCAATAAGTCTGGAGGTATTGCCCAACCTCACGGTTCATTCGTTCGGTCTGTCCATCGGTCTGTGGGTGGTAGGCAGTGGAGAGGCACTGGGAGATCTGAAGCTGGTGGCATAGATCGGTCATAAGACACAATGTGAACTGGGGGCCTCGGTCCGAGACAATAGAGCATGGGAGCCTGTGGTGCTTCCAGATATGATGCAGGTAGATGTTGGCAAGATTGAGGGAGGTGCAGGTGGTATCACAGGGGACCAGCTTGACTGCTTTGGAGAAGCGGTCAATAATGGTGAGTATCACTGTGTAGGAGTTGGAAAGGGGGAGGCTGGTGATGAAATCTACAGAGATATCTTGCCAAGGGCCTGAGGGTATTGGCAATGATTGAAGGGGCCTGGCAGGAGGTTTATTAGATGGCTTGGTCTGGGCACACCTTGGACACCATTTTATGTAGTCAGCAGCATCTATGGCCAGGGAGGCCCAGTTGTAGTATCACCATAGCAGCTCGATAGTCTGTGCAACTCCAGGATGTCCCGCTACTAGGGCATCATGGTGTAGCCAGAGTACTTCAGGCCTACAGGCCAGGGAAACATACACCTTTCCCTCCTTCATCCAGCAACCATCCTCGATGTGATATCCTTGGCCTTTTAGCCTTTTCTGTACCTGGTGAAGAAGCTTAATGGTCTCATGGGAGATCTGATCAGTGAAGCAGTCTCCAGAATGATGTAGGACTGTAGCTTCCTTGGTCATCCCAGATTCTCCTGTCTCAGGCTCCTCTAATCCCTTACTCTTAGTTCAGCAAACCTGTATCTGTTTGGGCAGAATCACCACTACATCATGGTTGTCCTCTGCGTTGCCTACTGCCAGGTCCTTGCACCTTGACAGCACGTCGGCCTTGCCCATGGTGGACCTGGGCTTGTGGCACCACTTGAAGTTGAAGCAGGAGAGATATTGGGCCCAGCAGGCTTGTCTCCAATTGAGGTCCTGGCATGTTATGAACCAAGTGAGGTTTTGGTGGTCATTTCATACCTCAAACTGCTGTTCCACTCCTTCTAGGTAATGCCTCCAATCTTCCAATCCTCTAATCACACTCAGCATTTCCTTATCGGCTATGGGGTAGTTTCTCTCTTCTGGTGTCATTGCATGGGAGGCATAGGCCATGGGGTGCCATTTCTCATCTTCTTCCACCAGAAGCATGCCTCTGGTTGCATAGGAGGAGGCATTGCACTCAAGCCGGTATTTCTTATTGTGGTCTGGGTAAGCTAGAACTGGGGCAGTGGTGAAAGACTCTTTGAGACAGTCAAAGGCCTCTTGGCATTTGTCAGTCCAGCAGAAGGGTTCATCTTTGTGGGTCAGGTCATGGAGAGGTTGAGCTATGTGGGTGAAGTCCTGAATGAACTGGTGGTAGAAGTTGGCTATTTCTAGGAAAGCCCAAACTCCTCTTATATTTACTGGGATCAGCCAATCTTTTATGGCAGTGACTTTGCTTGGGTCCATGCTCATCCCGTTTACTCCAACGATCATACCAAGGAACTCAAGTTCCTGTACCCCAAATGTGCACTTCTCTGGCTTAACAAAGAGGTAGTTTTCTTCCAGGTGCCTGAGGACTTCCAGGACCACCCATTTGTGGGCTTTATGGTTGTTTGTGGGGGTGAATATCAGGAGGTTGTCGATATACACCATGACATTTTTGGCCATGTCGGCAAAGATGTCATTCATCATGGTTTGGAAGGTTTCTGGCAAGTTGCACAGGCCAAAGAACATTACTAGGGGCTCAAACACCCTGCAATGGCAGGTGAAAGCAGCCTTCCATTCATCTCCTTCCTTTATTCAGACGTTATTATACCCCCAGCAAAGATCCATCTTGGTGAACAACTGAAACAACCTCGGGTGCAAGGCACTGGGAGGCATAGAGTGAGGACAACAGCGGGTGCTAGGCACTAGGCGGCATGTAGCAAAAGTGAAGCGAAACAGAAAGTGGACCAATCTCCTAGTATGTGGGTGCCTTGTGAGGAAAGACCCAAGAAGAATTGATTGGGGCTCCAATATAATACAGGCAGTCTTATATACTACTACAAATGGGATTCAAGCGGAGGCTAAAGTAAGTGAGGGCAGGCTGAGATACTAATTAAAGAAGTGCGAGGCAGAAACTGGCCTGGTCTGTGCAAGTGGGGCAATGCTGCAGGCTAAATGCTACTGGAGTGGGAAGGGGTGGTGAGCAATGGTGCCATTGTGAGGTTAATGCCATTGGAGTGGGAACAAATGGCATACTATGGCGTGCAATGCGTGAGTATCACTATTGGTGTGTGACTGGGTGGCGACTTATGGTGCCATTGCAACTGTGGATTGCCTAAGTGCTGCGGGCAGCATCAGTACCTGGGTAATTGGGTCTTTACTCTACCGTGGTCCAGTGCCCAGAATGCTGTGGGTACTGTGCTAACCAGTGTGGGGAAGGGACTTGGGCAATACTAAGTCATGGTGCTGTGGTGTGGATGAATGTGGCTAAAGAAGGCAATGTAGAAAAGAATGGAATATAGTGTAGCTGTGAGCATAACACATCCCCCTCCTTAAGGCCCAGATTCCAGATGGGTAGAAGGGAAAATAGCACGAATGGCAGAGTGAGAGACAGGATGAGGGGCGGATGGGTGGGCATGGTGGAAGGTGGCCAGGGCATCAGGGGAGTTAGCAAGGTTAGAACAGGGTTCCCAAGTGCACTCGGAGATATCATACCCCTTCCAATGAACCAAATACTGGAGGCCACAACTGGCCAGGTGGGAGTCGACAATATACTCGACCTCATATTCAGGAGTGGCAGGGTCAGCAGCCAGGGAAGAGGGATTGGGGATAGGAGGGTGCTGACCAGGAAGCGGGGCTATGAAGGGCTTAACCCACAAGACATTGAGGATGGGGTGAATATGGTACGAGGGTGGAAGGTTGAGGTGGATGGCATTGGGACCAATGAGACTGATGATGGGGAATGGCCTAATCCAGTGATTGGTGAGCTTTGGGGAGCCTGGGATGGAGAGATGCTTGGTGGAGAGCCAGACCCTATCTCCTATGGTATAGAAGGGGGCCAGAGAACACTTACCAGTGGCTGCTCACTTCATTGTATCTTGTGAGGTGCAAAGTTGTTTCCAGGCTTCTGCCAGATGATCAGTATATTGGTTGGTGAGATTATCAGCCATAGGGGATTGGGTGACAGTGGGTTTGATTCTGAGAACTGGAGCGTAAGTGAGGGTGAGCTGGAAAGGGGACTTGTTGGAGACAGAGGACACTCGGGAGTTGATGGTGAATTGCGCAAGGGGGAGCCAGTCACTCCAGGAGTCTGGGTGGTCTGCACAATAAGTCTGGAGGTACTGTCCTACCTCACAGTTCATCCATTCGGTCTGTCCATCGGTCTGTGGATGATATGTGGTGGAGAGTTGCTGATTGATCTGGAGCTGGCAGCAAAGGTCAGTCATGAGCCGCGATGCAAGCTGGGGACCTCAGTCTGAGATGATAGACTTTGGGAGGCTGTGGTGTTTCCAGATGTGGTAAAGGTAGATATTAGCGAGATCTAGGGAGGTACAGGTGGAGTCGCAAGGGACTAGCTCAACCACTTTGGAGAGGCAGTTGACGACAGTGAGTATGGCAGTGTAGGAGTTGGAGAGGGGGAGTTCAGTGATGAAGTCCACGGAGATCTCTTGCCAGGGGCCCAACAGGATTGGTAGAGGCTGTAAGGAGCCAGCCAGGGGTTTGTTGGTTGGCTTGGTTTGGGCACACCTCGGACACCTTTTTACGTAGTCAGCGGTGTTGTTGGCCAGGGAGGCCCAATTGTAGTGTCACCACAATAGCTTGATAGTCTGGGCGACTCTGGGATGCCCAGCCATGGGGGCGTCATGATGCAGCCAGAGTACCTCTGGTCTGCAAGCTGGGGGAACATATACCTTGCCATTCTTCATCTGACATCCATCTTTGATATGATACCCCTGCCCTTCTAACCACTTTTGGACTGGGTGGGGAAGCTTGATGGTTTCATGTGAGATCTGATCCATTAACCTGTCGCCTGAATGATGCAAGACCATTGCTTCCTTGGTCATTCCTGTTTCTTCCTCTTTGGGCTTCTTTGCATTCCTGCCTTTCATGTAGTGCACCTGTATCTGTTCAGGGGAAATGACCACTACATCATGGTTATCTTCCGCATCTCCTACCACTAGATCTTCTCTCCTTGACAGTGCATTGGCCTTGCCCATGGTTGATCTGGGCTTGTGGCACCACTTGAAGTTGAAGCGGGAGAGGTATTGGGCCCAGCGAGCTTGTCTCTGGTTGAGGTTCTGGTGTGTCATGAACCAGGTGAGGTTTTGGTGGTCATTCCATACCTCGAACTGCTGTTCAGCTCCTTCCAAGTAGTGCCGCCAATCTTCCAAGCCCCTAATCACACTCAACATCTCTTTATCAGCTATGGGGTAGTTTCGCTCTTCTGGTGTCATTGCATGTGACACATAGGCTACAGGGTGCCACTTCTCTTCTTCTTCCACCAGGAGTACACCTTTGGTTGCATAGGAGGAGGCATCACACTTGAGTTGGTACTTCTTATGATGATTGGGGTAGGCTAAGACCGGGGCAGTGGTAAAGGTTTCTTTGAGGTGATCGAAGGCCTCCTGCTGCTTGTCGGTCCAGCAAAAGGGCTTGTCTTTTTGGGTTAGGTCATGGAGCAGCCAGGCAATATGCACGAAGTCCTGTATGAAGCGCCGGTAGAAATTGGCCATGCCTAGGAAGGCCTGGACACCTTGGACGGTGGTTGGTACTGGCCATTCTTTTATGGCAGTGACTTTGCTTGGGTCCATGCTTACTCCATTTACCCCTACGATCATTCCAAGGAATTCCAACTCTTGTATTCCAAATGTGCATTTCTCTGGCTTGATGAAGAGGTCGTTTTCTTCCAATCACCTTAGGACTTCTAGCACTACCTTCTCATGGGCCTTGTGATCATCGGTGGGGGTGAATATGAGGAGGTCGTTGATGTATACCATAACATTCTCGGCCATATCAGCAAAGATTTCATTCATCATGGTCTGGAATGTGGCTGGTGAGTTGCATAGGCTAAAGAACATTACTAGGGGCTCGAATGCCCCACAATGGCAGGTAAATACGGCCTTCCATTCATCCCCTTCCTTGATGTGAACATTGTTATACCCCCAGTGAAGATCCATTTTTGTAAAGAGGTGGGCAGTCCAGAGTCTATTGATGAGCTGGGCAATTAGGGGAAGTGGGTAGTTGTTGTGCACTGTATGTTCATTGAGGTACCTGTAGTCTTGTACCATGCGCTTTCTACCATCCTTCTTCGGCACAAAGAAGACTGGAGAGGTTTATTCAGACTTCGAGGGGCAGATGTATCCCTTGGTGAGTTGCTCATCCACAAAGTCGTCCACTTTCTTTTGCTTTTGTGGGCTCAGGGGGATATTGCAGCCTTTCCGGGGGACAAAGGTGTCTTTTAACTCAATGGTGTGGTCCCATGGCTTCCATATCAGCATCCGTTTGGACTCCTTCTGCTCAAAGGTCTTGAGGTAGCGGTAGTACACCAGGGGTACTAACTCTCGAGGAGCTTTTCCTTCTTGCTGTTTTCCAGTGCACCTTTGCTTCTCAGCGACCTGGATTTCCAGTTCTTCTGCTCTGCGAATGACCTGTGATACCCCAGAGTAGTTGCATAGCTCCAGACAGTCCAGCATTGTAACTGAGCCAGTCTTCCAATTGATTTGGGGGTTGTGTTCCTTCAGCCAGGTATATCCTAGGATGAGATCCTTACTTCCTAGGTCTGTTACCTCTACCCAGGTCTTTTCCACATGACCCTGGTATTCCAGCAATATGGTAGCCGCATGGGTGACAGGCCCCGCTTTGTTCGGGGTTCCATCGACATTATAGACATATATGGACTATGGAAGTTCTTCAGTGGGGATATGGTTTTGATGAACATACTCTCTGTGTATGAATGAAGATTGGGCGCTGCTGTCGAGCAAGGTGGACGCTGGTATGAAGTCGCCAGTGCAGGTCTTGATCTGGACCTGCATAAGTATCTTTTTTCACTTCTGCTGTCCCAATATGCAAATCTGGGGGGGGTTAGTCAGGGTTTCTTTGTGCGCATATGGGGGAGTATACTTGTTAGAGGAATTAAGCACAGCATTTGGTTCATGGTTGCCGCCAAGCCGCTGGGGAGTGGACTCCTCTAGACCGGGCAATCTAAGGGGAATACACCATTCTCAGTCTTTAGAGATGATAACATGGGTGATAGGGGTGTGCTGGGTCTGAGTCTTACTGGCCTTTGGAACACCCGATGCATTCCTTAGGCCCTGCCTTTTCCCTTCATCTGGGATCCTTTGATTGGAAAATCCAAACCCATCTCTGGGTTGTTTCTCTTTCGTATTTCTTCTGCCAACTCGGCAATTCTTACTAGGGCCTCAGTGCCCATGGGTTCTTCATCTTCTGCTAGCAGTATCCTCTGCAGTGTTTTCCTTTTGGTGCAATAAGCACTGTGCCCACCATGAACAAACTTATAGGCTGGGCATTGGTTAATCTTTGGCTTCTGGCATTCTTGAATCCTATGGCCAGTTTGTTTGCAATTGAAGCACTTTGCACAGGCGTCGCTGCTTGGGAGGGTGAATACATCTTCTTCAAGGTTCTCCCGCGCTAACCCTCAACTGCTAATCCTCACAGGGGCCTTCCTTTCGTACCCCCTTATGAAGCCAAGCACTTCCATTGCACATCCAGTCTTCCTGATGTTGTCCAAATAGAGCGCCAGCTTGTCTTGGTGCTTTCCTTCCTTGAAGATCTGTAATATAATGTGGCAGGCAGTGTTTTGCTCCAAGAGATGGACCACGTGTGTGTTGTCAATTTGTGCTTGCCGGTATAGGGCTTCCCAGTGGACTAAGAAGTCGTTGGTCCACATGTTCTGCTGCTTGAACTCCTCCAGCTGGCAGCATGCCCAGTCTTTCTGATTTGCTGCCCAGAAAAGGCCCTCGATCTTGGCCTTGCAGTCCTTCCATAGGTATGCATTACCTTGGGCTAGGCATGTTTGCGTGAAGGGGCCAGCTTTGGGTCCTTTGAGCTGGGATAGTACTGCCACAACCGCCTCATAGCTTCCTGCAGGGGTGATATGCACGTTGATATGGAGCCATGCTTTCATCTTGGCCCACCATTCTTCAAACTTGGCAATGGACCTGTTATATTCACCTGGGTCTGCAAACAGTTCAACTTTCTTGGAGGTACCTGGAGGGCCTGCTGTGGCGATCTGGCCCTGGAGAGTGGCTACCATGCCTTGTCCTACTGTCACTAGCTGCTCAAGACAGATAATCTCATTGTTGGACATGTGCAGCAATTGAGCAAGTTGGATATTCTGAGTGGTGATGATGGTGAACTCAGCTGCAATGGCAGCAAGTTTGTCCAGTAAAGGAATAGTGGGGTCTGCAATGGTATCAAGGAGTACCTGTGACATATTGGAAGCAGACTTCTTTCTTGATTACTGGCGCCTTGTGTTTCTTATACCAGCTGTGGCTGGGCCTTTCAAATGGGAGTGGCGCTAAAGGTCTCATGTGGACTACAGTCTTCTGATCTCGATAGTCTCCTGGATGTGGCCTATTGAGGATCCTGATTACTCTTCCTTCAGGATGTGTACAGTGTTCTCTTGGCTTGCTAAGTAATCCCCCTATAGCTTGGGCCGGAAACTTTAGTTCAGATGCAGTAGTGAATATCTACCAATCATCCTGGGGTGCTGACTCAGCCCAGTTGGTAGGGGTGTTTTCATAATGGAAGTTGCAGCCTCGTGTGCCAGTAGGTGTAGCGATGATGAGGGAGTACTCTCCCAAAGGTAACTGTGAAGAAACTAAAAGGGTATTGCAATCAAACTGAATGCAGGTGAGAAGGTGATAAATGCAAAACAAGAGTAACAAGAAAGAAATAAAACAAGAAGCTAAAAGGGAGTACCAGAAGAAAAGCGGGAACATCCTTGGAAGTAAAAGCTAATACTAAAAAGGGGGGAATGCACAAACAAGTACAAAAAGGCAAACTAAAGGAACTTGCTGGGCCGCCACAGAAGATTTCTTGGACAGAGATGGCCTGGCTCAGCTTGACTGCACACCAGTACGGTACTGGATGTCCCAGACTATCTCAGGTGCGAGTGGAATGGTGGAAAATGGAAGGGGTGGCAAAGGCAATCTGGCCTGCAACAGGTGTGGTAGTCTGGTGAAGGGGGGAGGGGCACAGCAAGCTGGGCCTCTATGTGAGCACAGTACTCAGCATAGCAGCGGGTTTGCTCTTCAGCCTCAGCGATGAGGTGGCATAGGGTGGATGGAGATGGAACAGGTGGTGTGGGAGGAATGAAGTCGTTCGGGTCGATGTCAGCAACTGGGGATGGGGGATAAACAAGTGTGGGCATATCTGATGTCCTGGACCTCATGGCAAACTCTTCAATAGCCTGGTCAATCTCTTCCCATAGCTCTCTCTGCTCTCTCTCAGCAGTGGTGACAGTGTTGGCTTCGAGATGGGAAGCAATGGTGGCAAGGAGGTTGAGGTTGATGGGGCAAACTGGGCGAGGGGCAACTACTAGACACTGTCTGCCTGTTGAGCTGCCAACTACAACAGCAGGGGCTGACTTGGCACGTGTAGCATTCACTAGTGTCCTTCCATGTCAATAAGGGGGATGCGGGCTCTGCTCTGCTTACTGATAGCACAAAGATTGGTGATGGGTGGGGCCTTCGGGGTGGTCAGATAGCGACAGCAGCGAAGAGAGAAATCAATTCTTAATGAAACGACCTCAGGTGCAAGGCACTAGGAGGCGTAGAGTGAGGACAACTGCGGGTGCTAGGCACTAGGCAGCGTGTAGCAAAAGTGAAGCGAAACAGAAAGTGAACCAATCTCCTAGTATGCGGTTGCCTTGTGAGGGAAGACCCAAGAAGAATTGATTGGGGCTCCAATATAATACAGGCAGTCTTATATACTACTACAAACAGGATTCAAGCGGAGGCTAAAGTAAGTGAGGACAGGCCGAGATACTAATTAAGGAAGTGTGAGGCAGAAACTGGCCTGGTCTGTGCAAGTGGGGCGATGCTGTGGGCTAAATGCTACTGGAGTGGGAAGGGGTGGCGAGCAATGGTGCCATTGTGAGGTTAATGCCATTGGAGTGGGAACAAATGGTGTACTATGGTGTGCAATGCACGAGTATCGCTATTGGCGTGTGACCAGGTGGCAACTTATGGTGTCATTGCAACTGTGGATTGCCTAAGTGCTGTAGGCAGCATCAGTACCTGGGTAATTGGGTCTTTACTCTACCATGGTCTGGTGCCCAGAATGCTGCAGGTACTGTGCTAACCAGTGTGGGGAAGGGACTCAGGCAATACTGAGTTGCAGTGCTGTGGCGTGGATGAATGTGGCTAAAGAAGGCAATGTAGGAAAGAATGGAACGTAGCATAGCCATGAGTGTAACAATAACTGGGCAGGCCACAGCTTGTCGATCAACTGGGCAATCAGTGGGAGTGGATAGTTGTTGCATACAGTGTGTTCATTGAGGTACCTATAGTCCTGTACCATACATTTCCGACCATCTTTCTTTGGAATGAAGAATACTGGGGATGTCTGTTTGGACTTGAAGGGTCGGATATATCTCTTAGCCAATTGTTCATCAACAAAGTTGTCTACCTCTTTTTGCTCCTGTGGACTAAGGGGGATATTGCAGCCTTTCTGGGGGATAAAGGTGTCTTTTAATTCAATGGCATGATCCCAGGGCTTTCAAATCAGCATTCACTTGGACTTCTTCTGCTTGAAGGTCTTGAGGTAGTGGTGGTACACTGGAGGTACTAACTCTTGAGGAGTTTTTCCTTCTTGCTTTTGTCCGGTGTTCCACTGCTCCTCCACAAACCGGATCTCCTGTTCTTCTGCTTGGCAGATGATCCACGACACCCCAGAGTAGTTGCATAACTCGGGGCATTTTGATAGTGTGACCAAACTGGTCTTCCAATTGATGCGTGGGTTGTGCTCTTTTAGCCAAGTGTACCCCAGGATTAGATCCTTATTCCCTAGATCTGTTACCTCCACCTGGGTCTTTTCCACATGACCCTGATATTCAAGTAGAATAGTGGCCACATGGGTCACTGGTCCCACTTTGTTTGGGGTCCCATCAGTGTTGTAGATATATATGGACTGGGGAAGTTCATCAGTGGGG